>JAJIBD010004527.1:0-17500 GCA_021461705.1 Cryptotis parvus | reverse complement strand
GATTCTTCTCAAATGTTTCTGCTGGGACTGATAGTGCATTTGTGGCTCCTCTGCAAGCCCTAGGATGAAGCCAGCAGAAATTCTCCCTGAGCCAGTAGACAACAGAAGAAATCAAAATTCTTTCAAATGCATTTGGCCAGGGCTGAATGTCTGCCAGTTTTCTAAAGGGGTTTTCATTTTTAAATTAAAGTGATAGATCTACCTGTCTTTAACTTTATGGTGGTGGAAGTGAGCTCTGGCCAAAAAAGCCGACTTTGCTTTTCCTGCATATTCATTCTTGTAATTTGTATAAGAAGAAGTCATGAATATCAGCTTTAGTGCAATGCTCTGTCTATAAGCTTTTAAAGCCTTGCATTGAGAGGACAACAACTTATATCACAGACAAGTTCAATGAAAAGAGATGGTATTTCTGGCTGGGTGGAGAATGAATCCAACAGTTTCTGGGAAACTTCTCTCTTGGCTCTTTGCCTAACCACCAGACTATTCACCAGCCCCTCTTTTTGCAGTTACCCCAATATTCCAAGAAATTGCTCAATTCAAAGGACTTTCAAAACCTTCTGTCAAAGCCTAGGTCCATATGGCATAGGTGTAAGCAACAAAAGGGCAAAATTCTTTGTTTCCCAAGGGTTATGTGCAAAGAAGACAATTTAATATAACGTCCACAATAGAAATGTTTACATGTGAAAAAATCAGAAAAGCTTTACTTATAGACAGTACAGCTATTGTTAAGCCACTTGCCTTTGATTGGGGATTATCATATGGGCCATTAACCTGAATGCTATGTTAGTCCTTACTGAGGCTCCTCTAACCCCAATTCCATCATAACTATTTGCATTTGTTATCTTTGGCAACAAGAGGAGAAAGAGAAAGAGAACTATTGTTGATTGCATATTAAAATAAACCCAACCATCTCAGGGACTGGGGTGTGGAGGTGATGCAAATCTCGGGTCTGGTGATGGTTCTTGGGTTAAGATGCAGGCTGGGCATATGCCAAGGAAAGGTGGCTGGCGTATCTGTGGGGGACAGAGTTGTTTCTGTTCATGTCCCCTTTCTAATGGGCCAAGTGTTTCAATTCCTCATATGCTATTGGCATAAGTGTCTGCATGTTTACCGCATATTCATGCAAGATAAACAATCCAAAACGTGGAATAATAGTCACATTCATTTCTGTGCTTTGCTAGAAGCAGTGCTGGGAAAGTCTCGTCTCTCAAGATCATTTAATTATTGCCCCAGTAGCACCCAATTAAGATGGCTGTAAGGAGTCACAAGGGCCTCCTCATATCTGTTTCCAGCCTGTGGAATCTCTACTTGCTTAAGGTGCTCCATATCTGGGCCCCACAGAGAAGGTGGGCTAGAGCCAAGTAGGATGAGCCAAGGAGGTAGATAGCAAAAGTGAGGAAAGATTTTGGACATGTGCCATACCTGGAAGGAATATGGGAATGGGGTGTAATTGCATAGAAAAGAGAAGGGCTTTGTGCAGAGGGCCTAATTACAGAGTGAAGGGCGGAGTGTTCAGGGTGCATTACTGTCTGCACGCTCTTTCCTCAGACCTGGCCCTCGGGAAAGACAGGAGGAGGAAGGGTGGAGCTGCAGCATAAAGGATCTTCTAACCATAAGGACGGAGAAAGATGGTTTCACTTCTTTTTCCAGATATTTTATACATATTTTTTGATCCACTGGCTTTCTTCTGTTCTTTTTGGAATCCATTGCAAACAATACTGGAAGAATTAAGACTTATGAGAATTAGAACCACTCAACTCTTTCAAACTTTCTAGAGAAAACCCTGAATTTCATAAAAGTCTTATCTTTTAAACATATTTATAAGAAACTTGAGAGATGGTTCAGGGGTTAAGATGCATGCTGGGTATCTTTTTTTTTAAAAGACTTTCCTATGATTTATTTTATTTGAAACATTGATGTTTAAATCATTTGTTGACAGTATCCTCATGTATTTCTGGTTAAAAAATTTAACTGTAAAGTAAATTTATTCTTTGACAAAATTATAATTGCTAAGTAATTGCATGAACAATAATAATTGGTACTTGGTTTATTATTGATTGCTATTTGAAAGTTAAGGTATTTCTGTTTACTCTTCTAAAAATTATTCTAACCATGTAAAATTCTAGAAACTGAACTAGTTAAGTACATGCTGGGTATCTTAACCTGACCCCTGAACATTGCGGGAGTGTCCCTGGAGGTCTCCCAGCTCAGCCAGGTGTCTCAGTGTGAAGGGTCCAAGCACCACTATAGCCTCAGGCCTTTGAATAATTGGTCTGGCCCATTTGACTGAAAATTGTCAGGAGTGGCCCTTGGCCCCCTGAGCATGACTAGAAGGCTCTGCCCTCAAAAATGTATGTGCATTTGTCCTAACTAAAGGAAGGACTTTTTTACCCACACAGCTGGAACTGTTTTTTTACCTTTTAAAAACTCTCTAAAAATGGAAACCGAGTCTACAACAAACATTAGTGTTCTTCTTTTCCTTCACAGACAAACAGAATTCAGCCTCAGCTTCAGTGGCGTAGGCATGTCGTTTCCTATCACTGACTACACGAGCTAAAGCATAAGTTGCAGTTTAAAACTGTACCTCTCAGTCTCTCTTGGCTAGAATGAGCTGACATCAAGTTCTTTGCTTTCACTAAGCATGAATGACACCTAGGGCTACCTTACAGATAATCACTTCCTTCCTCTTTACTCTGGCCCTCATAATACCGAAGATCCAGCATGGATGCTGTTTACGTCAATGACGTCACTGAGGAAGGATACGGCATGTTCTGATGTAGTGGAGGCGGCTGCTAACAATTTGTCAGGACAGAAAACATTCTCACTGTCATTTAAAGGGTTTGGTTTTAAAAGTGGCTGCACTCGTAATCAAGGTTCCAAAATCATATCCATGTGTATTCTAAATCCCTATTGTGTATCTTCAAAGGAGAGCCAACGTAGCTGCTGCTATCACAAAGCTCACGCCTGTGAAACAAGCAGGTGGGGCCCAATCGGCGGTGTGTAAGCCTCCTCCTAGTCTTCTCTCTGACCACAGTCTTACGACATTAGATAGATTAGCCTCCTGCCGTGAAAATTGGATTGCAGTGGCCCCATGCTTCCAAAATAAATATGAATTTAGTTTCCCAGCATTTCCTGTCTCTTCCAGGAGCTCGGTTTTGAACAAGATTAAACATGTACACAGCTGAAATAAAACTGGGAACTATGGAGAAATGTTGAAAGAGGAGAGTTAAATCTATACTCCTCAAGACAGTGTAGATTCATCCACAGCAAATGTTCCTCACAGCTGCTGCTCTTCTGGTAAACAGAAGAGAGAATTAATAAAGTCTTATCTGCCCATTATCTGCCCAGATAAGGGACCAATGGGAAGTATGGGCCGCACATACCATGAATGTTTTAAAATTTAAGTTCACTAGTCTAGGAATGCTGCCTACTTAGGGGACCTCCAATTTTCTGGAAATATTTGAGGCACTTAGAAATGTAATCTTATCATTTAAAACTATTCTTATTTATTATAAACTAGATTTTCACCCTTTTGGACAAATCTTGTTCTCCAGTAGTTAGGACTAAAATAACAGTCTTTCTCCAACCAGAATTCACTGTTCACAGGTTCCCACTGTTATTGTCAACTGTCACACAGGACAATAATATTCATAGTCAAAAAGACTTCTTTATCATTTTGATAAATAAGATAGATTTAAAATAGAAGAAAACCAGGCAATATTCATTTAAGAAATTATTATTATTCTGTCTTGGTTGTCTAAGTCCAGAAAGCTAACTGGCACTTTGATCTCAACTGAAAATGCACAAAAAATGTTAAGTGAAGACTACAGAGATTGGTTAGCTACAGCCCCTTCATTTATTCTAAATGAAGAAGCTAATCCCTAGAGGGAACATCTTATCCTTCTTGCATTTTCCTTGTGGGTGGGAAGGTGGGATTTCACTTTTGCTTTCCTCCCTCTGTCTTAAATGCTCAATATATTCTGTAAATAGTATGCCCAGGTAAGACTCTCACAAATACTATAGCTGGGCACCAACCCAGAGAAGAGGGTATCTGGGTGGTTATTGCTGAAATCTGTTAAGAAATCATGATTAGGGAGAATATTGGCAGACATTGATACAGGAAGGTGAGAGAGTTAAAAAAACAAGAATTTATTACTCCTTTAGGAACATTTTTAAGGGTATCAAGAATAGCCTATGACTTATAAATGAGACATCATGTTCCTATGTTAAGATTTTGTAGGTATTTGACAGTGGTTTAACCTGATCTACAATCTCTGGGTTCTAGAAGAATTTCTTAAACAGAGAAATTAATTTTCTTATACGTGTGAACTACAGTTTTGGGGCCATGGGCCTATCTAGTCCTGTGTTATTGAGGGACCAGGGATTTAAGCTCAGTCAAAGTCTACTGTGAGCAGATTGAGGAGGTCAAATATAGTGAAGTAATAGCCTGTGAGTTAGAAAAAAGTCACTGGGCAGAAAGTTAGTGCTTATGATCTGGCCCCAATGCTCAAATTCTCCTTAATTGACTAAAAGCATCAGATTCTTACTGAAACTTATCAGAAAAGCAGAGCATGTATTTCACAAGATCTTTAGGTGGTTCTCCTATATATTCCACCTTGAAAGGCAATGTTTGATCCCACCTCCAGAAACTCTGATTTCATTGTGACCCAGGTACAGAAACTCTGAAAGGTTCCTGCAGTGATGCCAAAATCTAACCATGACTAAGAACATCTAAAGAGGTCAAGACATGACCACAGACCCCAGATATAATGATACTGCTGGGGAAATGCTCTTGACCCAAGGCTGCATTGCTATTTTTTGTTTGTTAGTTTTCTAGGCATAAGTTTCTGTAGAAGTTTAGAAAAATGAATATTTTAGAATGAAATAATGGGAAGAAGACAAATTCCAAAGAGTTAGGAAAGATTCCAATAAATGTAGTTATTGAAATGAAATAATTTGATTTCTCATAGAGCTAGAGGCTGAAAGGCCAAAGTCTAGGTGCAAGTTAATCTGAGAACTTCTGTTCTATTTTCCTGGTGTCTGACTTCTTGCTATATGATCATATGGTGGAGAGACTCTGGTCTCCCCTTGTTTCTAGCGGGAAGGAGGAGGCATACCAGTCTGTGCTCAGGGCTTCCACCTGACTCTGGGCTCAGGAATCATTCCTAGCAGGTTCAGAGACCACCAAAAAGTTGTGCAGGGGTTGAACCTGGGTTGGCTGTGTACAAGGTTCCTAGGTCCTATCATGAAGATCATATCCTCATGACCTCATCTAAACCTAATTTCCTACCGAAACTCACTTCTAGCAGCATCAGATTCAGGGCTAAGGTGTCAGTATACATGAACAGGAAGAGAAAGGGGAAATATGTTTTATAACAACAGATAAAGTATAATGTCTGTTGCAGTACACTGTTGCCCAGAACCTTTGCATCTTGCCTGCAGTTGCCTTCTGCAGTCCACTTTGTAGATAAGGGGCGGAAAACAGTTTGGATGTGGCAGTATATCTTACCATGTATTCTATGTTAGCTGGTATAAATATTTTCTCTTATGCTGCCACAATCATCGTGGGACTAGCTAAATCTTACCAGTATATTTACCTGGCCGCGTTGGATCTCTAAGTAATTAGACCAGAGAGAAACGCTGTTTGCCTCCAAGCAAGTAAGCATGATTCTCTAATAAATCTAAGGGCTAATATACAAAATAACTATGAAGTAAAGATGAGAATCTTGTGAAGGTTTGGAGAAATATATACCTACCAAATATGCATTTGGTATAGATGCATGCCTTTGTATTCTGAGATACAGTTCATCTCAGATGCCCCTCCTCCACTCTACCCTGCAGGGGTGCTTCCAAGGCAGATCTCGGTTGGGCAGCATTAACATCTCAAAGGACCTAGGTGAGGTCCTGGGATAAGTTACTTGAGGTGAATTGACTCCAATTGCTTCCTGTTGGAGTGGGTGGTCTGTGTTGCCAGGATATGAAAACTGTAGTCTGCTTTCTTTTCCTTTCTCCCCTTTGCTTTTTAGCTGTTTTGGCTTCATTTTGCTTTCCTCTCCTCCTCTCCATTCTATTTCCTGTTGGGCCTTAACATGTGGTGGCCATCTTGGCCTAGGGTTCTGAACCTACACCTGGCCAGAGGCGCAGCTGGGAACCCTATGTCTGGAGTTTTCCTATTACGGGATTGTATATCAGAACCTGTGAGAGTAAAGCCTTTTGAAAATTTGTTGGATTTTTGTATTTCTCCATCTGCTGGCTGCTGATCCCCTGGGGCAGAAGGGGATTCCTATATCCTGCTCCCGGATTTGTCAGGGTTCCCAGCATACCCCGGCAAATATCCACATGAATTCAAACATCTGCTTGACCATAAAGAACCACTTAGCCTCCACCAGGGTGCAGATTATTATAATATGAGTCAGGACTGTAGAGTATGGTGACAGATGAGTAGAGGCCAACAAAACGGAAGGGAAAATAGGAATGGTCCTGATAAATTCAAATTTTCCTAGGTCCTGTGCCCTTGTGTTTACTGGCACTTCAGCTCAGAATGCTGCCAATGAGCAGTTATTAAAAAAAGTTGCCTTATAAATAAAGCAAAACTTGGTCGTCTTGGTGCAGCTTATCTCTCCACTCAAGACAGACAACTTACTCCTGGCTTAGCACACCAAAACTGGGTTCCAGCTAATGAAACTCCCCAACCAATTATACAAAAAGGGTGGGAAGACTAAGAATTAGAAAGGAGTTAGTGCCAAACCCAACACATTTTATTACCAAACTGTTAGAATTAGAGGAGGGTGTATGGAGGGTGTATATCAGATTGGCTAGGAAAGCTCTAACAACCACTTGGGCTACGGAATTGCAAAAGGATTTGCAGTAACAAAGTGTGATAAGATACAGCCAGTGTGGATCTGTGAGGGGCAGGCCTAGCTTGAACAGACTTGCTGGGTGTGTTTTGCTTTTATTTTTTAAGAGGAATTACTGTTATAGGAGACAAAAGAAAAAAGAATGCCTTAGTATTGTATTTACCTAAAATTTCAAAAAGCATTTGATAAGGTTGCACATTAAAGTCTGTAGCCCCAGGTAAGAAATCATGATAGAGGGTAAATCAGCTTAATGTGAAGATAAAGTGCTTTCCAAACAGCAAACAAAAAGAAGGTAATAAAAGGTAAAATCTCCAAGAAAGGTGTTACTTGTGGGGCTGATTTGATCTTTCCTCATTCACAATATTTAATCAGGAAACAAAGACTTTAGTGGTTCTTCATTATTTATTTTCCAGGTAGAAGAGAAATTGAATCTAACTACTAACTGCCTAGCATTCTAAAAATCTACCCTCAAGCTCTTTTCTCCCACAATTCTTTCTTCAATAACTGCTTATGGGATGCCTTTATTATACACTTACTATTGTAGCCATTTGGGATAGTCAATGAACAAAGAGAGAATCCTTGTCCTAAAATTTGCGAAGAGTGACTATATAATCAAACGTATCACAGTGCTGCTTAATTTGGGCATAAACACTGTTTCATTAATGTTGTGGAATCCTAGAAAGTTGCAGTAGATCAGCTAAAAAGAATCAAGAGGAAGTAGTTGAACCAACTCTAGACTTACTAGTTAGGAATATCACACACACCACCAGAAACTACAAGGTTCCTGGAATTCCTTCATTTCCAGGATAAGATTAACAAAATACTTCAAAGAATATAATCTTTGCTTTAGTAGACCCTGTAGGCCTTATGAGGCAAGAGTCAACAGTATCTCTTATCTTTCTGGCTAACAGAAAACAGTGCTCTCTCTAACCCTCCATCATCTTACTCCATGAACTGGAAGAGTAGACCACCAATACTGTTGCACTAGCATCTCTAAATACATGAAAAATGTTCACTGATAAGTCTGTGGCAAACCCATCTCCCTGTCCTTGAAGGTCAGAACAAAAAAGGGAGAAGAGAGGCCAGGAGATAGTACAGTTAGTAAGGCCTTGCAGAGGACCCATCCAGGTTTAAATCCTGGGACTGCATATGGTCCTCTAAACATCTCCATGAATGGTCCCTGAGCACCAGAGGGAGGAGGAAGTCCTGACCACAACTGGGAATGGTCCCAACCCCACTTTTCTCATCCCCCAAAAAGCAAGGGGAAAGGAGATAGATGTGGAGCTTGTTCAATGCCAGATTAGGCTAATAAAGATGCCTATCTGTAGAACTTGATTTTCTCTAGAGACAATTAAAATTAGAATGCTTTTGTGAGTCTCAAGTGGAGTGGGGATAGAGGTTTCCAAAAATAGACAGTGGCAAAAATCTCACATTGATTCTAACTCAGAACTATGACTTTAAAACATGGTGCTAGTCCTAGAAGTTGCATTCACAGTGGGATGGTAGGACATGGAGTTCTCTAAAAGGAAGCTTTGCTGATGGAGAAAGCACAAAGTTTCTCTTGGAGATAGAGGCTTGGCATATTATGTATCTAATGCTGTAGACAAACTCTTCAGTGAATTGAGTTTTCAGAATTATGGCAACTCTGAAGTGCTAACAGACCAATTTGGGATCTCAGCTATAATGGGAGACAAGAATAATTCTCCGTGTCAGTCCTTGAAATTTGCTGCTTGGGAGAAATGTGTTCAGAAGCATAAAGTTCTCATTGCCATTGTCTGGGAATGCAGGGGAGAGAACCATAGTCTGTCAGCTCAAAGTCAGATCTGTGTACTAAGGATGGGAAGGATTTCCACCCAGTGATTTTTATGAGGTGTTACAGAAATCGAGATACAAGACTTCAAGTTATGCCTCTCCTTTTTGAACCCAGGTACAGCTCCTGTGTCCAAACTCATCAACAGTCAAGTGCTTGCATTTCCTTTTACCTGTCATTCTTTTTGTGCCGCCAAGCACACACACAGGCCGAATGATCAGTGAAACCCTTGAGAATGTGATATTTCAGTAAACTAATAATATTACACTCAAGTAGATTTTTTGACTAATTACAATTTCCTGGTGGTCCGCTTGTGCCAAGCTTGAAAGCAGCAAGTATGACCATAACAATCTTGTCTTTAAAACCAGAGACAGGTTTATCTAGTGTCTGGCAATTTTCTTGTAGGTACTTTTTAAAGAGGGCATACTTCTACCACAGGGTGTGTATATCAGAGAGAAGTCTGCTAGGGGAAGCTCATTGCAACTATAAATGCAAAAGTCGCTCTGGTTCCAAGTATGAACATCGGTTCCAAAAGCGCCTTGAACTAGAGAGAGAGAGAGAGAAACACAAGGATAAAGTCACTTTTTTTGCATGAAACTGACTCTAATTTGATTGCTGGCACTATGCGTGTCTCCTGAACACCATCAAGAGAGACTTCTGGGCACCGAGTCAGGAGTGGCCTCTGATACTACCGATATGGCCCCCAAACCAAAAGATATATACTTAGCAAAAGCTCCTTGACCTAAGGTCTCATGTGCCATGATTTTTCTCTCACCAGAGGAAGAGGAGTCCTGGTGACTCCAAGGCAGTATCGTTCTTCCTCCTCACAAAATTAGCCGCAATTCCTCACCTTACAGTGTCGGGCTTCTTTACTAGACTTTCTCCTCCTTTAACTAAAAAAAATTTTTTTTAACCTCATTTTGGAAAGCCATCTTCTGTCTCAACAATACCAACCCCCATTTCAGAATCCTGTGGGTTTGACCTTCATTAAACTTTCCTTGTGCTGTTCATCTAGACAGGAAGAAGCTTCTTTCTAGACCTTTCTGTTCATAGAATCATGGATAGCCTGTGCTGTGAGGTCCTTAGATCCAATGCAGCCAAATGCTACCACCTCTCTCCACTGTACAGGGATAGACATTGAGTACAAGGGAGCCCTCAGTTACACTGGTTGGTATTTTGTAACCATGTCCTGCTACTTCTTCAGACTACCTTTTACAGTCCTAGTCTCAATGCAAAATTGTCCAGAGCATAGTTTTATGCTCCCTATAATCTGCTGGTCACAACAAAGTATACTCTGAAGAATTCTAAGTGCTTCGTTTGCTCAATACTAGATAAATGTTCTCACCCCTAAGGCAACAACATCTCTGTGTGTGAAACAATGGTATTTATTGTTTTATTTTGTTTCGGGGCTACCCCTGGCAATGCTCAGGACTTACTCCTGGCTCTGTGCTCAGGGATTATTCCTGGTGGACTCAGGGAGACCATATGGGATGCTGGGAATCAAACCTAGGTTGTTCATGTGCAAGGTGAACACACTACCCACTGTATAATCATTTCGCCTCAATGAACTACGGGAAGACAGGTGACACAAGTAATAGTTTTTATTTAAATTTAGAAATATGTGAGGAGAGAGAAAGAGAGGAAGTACATGTTCAAGACAGAACACGGCCTCCTCCAGAGCGGAAAAAGCAAGTAAAGAGATGTAGAGACAAGAAAGCAAGATAATGTGTGCAAGGAAAAACACACTAATTTGCAGATGAACATGAACCCTAGGATATAATATGAAAAGCAGAAACTTTGGGTCTTGAAGCACAGTTGAGGCAGATTAAGGGTAAATTTTTTCTTTTGGACACTTGCACCATATCTCTGGAACTTGTGGAGGATTTATAGAGTCTCAAAAAACCAGAGGTCCCCGTATAGTTTCTAAATGCATAGAAATAACAGTGCCTGGAGAAAGAGCAGTGAGCTCAGAAACCTCAATTTCTCTTTTGCCATGGATTCTTGAGATCTTTGTACACATTTAATTAATTCATTAATTAAATTATTTGTTATTAAATCACCATGAGATAGTTACAAAGTTAATCTTAATTGGGTTTCAATCATATGATATTCCAACACCCGTGAACACTTTTTTTCTTTTTTTGGTCATACCCAGTGATGCTCAGGGGTTACTCCTGGCTCTTCTCTCAGGAATTACCCCTGGCAGTGCTTGGGGGACCATATGGGATGCTGGGGATCGAACCTGGGTCGACCACGTGCAAGGCAAATGCCCTACCCACTGTGCTATGGCTCCAGCCCATTTTAGTCCTCTTTGACTAGTTGCTTGCATTTGTTAACCCTAGGACTGCCCCAGTTGTGAGATGACATGGTTTATGACAAAATTAGAGTAGCCTCTAGCTCAGGATTTATAAACTCAAGTATTTGTTGACCAATGGTTTAACAAAAAGGAATCAAATAGGGGATATATATATATATTTTTTTTTTTTTTTTATTTTTTTTTGCTTTTTTGGGTCACACACTGCAATGCTCAGGGGTTTTTCCTGGCTGCACTCAGGAATTACTCCTGGCGATGCTCGGAGGACCATATGGGATGCCGGGATCAAACTCGGGCCGGCATGGGCTGGCTGCGTGCAAGGCAAACGCCCTACCCGCTGGGCTATCGCTCCGGCCCCTCAAATAGGATATTTTGATATTGAAATATATGCATGCGTTTTAGATTATTACTTACATTTAAACACTATGACAACTATTATTTATACCATAAAATTATTGTCTCTGTTGCCAGATTCTGATTTATCCAAATTAAGTCCTAAATCCAAACTTAAATATGAAAAAGTATTGGATGTTGATGTCAGCTTTACGTTTAAAGTTTATTTTATATTGAGATACCACTGATTTGTAAGAATATAAATGCTTATAGGCATCTGGGGTATAGTGCAAGCACACCATATCTGCCACCAAAGTGCCTATGCCTCTACCATGGTCCATCAGACCTTTTCAGAACCCTTCTTCCCCCCCACCCACCTTGGTAGCCTCAGTTCTGTTGACAGAGTCATTGGATATTATTCTTTTCTTTGTTTCCTTACATTCTATATACGAGTGAAATAATCTAGTGTTTACATTTTTACTTCTTTTAATTATCTTGCTTATTATAGATTCCTCCAGCTCCATGTTGTAGCAAAGGGCAAAATTTTATCTTTCACTATATCTGAGTAGCATTTCATTATGATATATAGCATTTTTTTTTTTTTTGCTTTTTGGGTCACACCCAGCGATGCTCAGGGGTTACTCCTGGCTCTGTGCTCAGGAATTACTCCTGGCGGTGCTCGGGGACCATATGGGATGCCGGGATTGAACCCGGGCCGGCATAGGCCGGCCACGCAGGGGCAAACGCCCTACCCGCTGAGCTATCTCTCCGGCCCCATATAGCATTTTTAAATCCACTAGGCACTTGGGTTGTTTCCTGTTTCCTGTTATTGATTATTGAAATGTTGCAAAGCAAATATTTGGGAATATATGTATTAGTGGGGAGGGGTTGTTTGGTTTGGGCGCCACCCTTGGTAGTTCTCAGGGATTACTCTTGGTAGTGTTTGGGGAACTATATGCGGCGGTGGGGTTGTTGCAGGACTCCTAAGGGCCGCTGCATCTGCTCTGGTTGCCTCCCAAAATCCTCCGTAGATAGGGGAGTCTAAATGTGGCGTTTATCTGACCAGTATGCGTACTAGCTGGTATAAATATTCTCCCATGCTATCACAATCATTGTGGGACTAGCTAGATCTACCAGCATATTAGCCTGGCCCGTAAGGACATAATAGACAGAGAGAAATGCTGTTTGCTTCCAAACAAACAATGGCCCGATAAAAATAAAACTCAAGGTAGAGGAGACTTGGAAGGCTGGAGAAATATTTAACTGGCTTGTTGATCTTGGTACAGTGACATGCCATCCAGAAACCCCTTTCTACATTTCAAAGGCATCGCTCAAAAATAGCAAGAAAGGCCTAGGTGAGAGCAGGAGGGACTACAGGCATGGACCCCTGCTTCCCAAACAATGGGAGGAAGGTCTGGTTCGGGGGTATAAACTTGGGTTCGCCCCCGGGCCTCCCGGTGGGATCTCGCCTGTGGCTTTTCCCTGGAAGTTTCACCGTGGGGTCGCATCTGGCGGGGCTGGGGTCTGCCTCGGGTTTTTTTGCGTTGTTCCTGACCTGGATATAAGTCTTTAAAACCGTCGAACTCGAGTGTCATCATTCGCGGTGAAGGGAACTCCGGGGGACCGGCGCCAAGGGGTTGTCATATGTGAGACAAGCACCTTAATTAACCCTGTACTATCACTCTGACGCCTCAAACTAGTGTTTTTGTGGATTTAATTAGGTATCTAGGAGTCAAGATACTGGATTGTATGGTGTTTCTGTTTATAATATTGTGCCATGTCTCCGTACTGTTTTCTGCAGAGGACGAATCAGGTTACATCCCCATCAACAGTGAATGGCTCCTTTCCTCCACATCTCTGTCAACACTGTTTCTGACGGTTCTCACACAGGCTAGTTTTCAGTGGTATGAAGTGCTGTATCATTTTCATTTTGAATTTCCTTTCCCTTTCTGATAATCAGTGATAATGAATATTTGTTTAGATGCCTTCTCTTGGGCTGTATGTCTTCTTTGGAGATGTGTGTGTGTTATCTCTTCTCCTTATCTTCTGGGAACTTTGTTGTTTTGCTGTTGTTAAATTTTTTTGCGGAGTTCACTATGTCAGGTGTATGATGTTCACATGCTTTTTTTATTCAGTAGGTTGCTTTTTTTCCTTTTTTGGTTTTTGGGTCACATCCATACATTCTCAGTGGTTACTCCAGTTTTTGCACTCAGGAATCATGCCTAGCAGTGCTTGGATGTGCTTGGCAGTGCTTTGAACCATATGGAGTGGCAGGGAATGAACCTGGGTCGGCCACATGCAAGACAAGCACCCTGCCTGCTATTCTATTGCTCCAGCCCTGATGGTGGATTTTCAAGAATCCAATTTATAGCAACAACAGAACTTTTGAGAAAACAAAATCTCAATTGGAGATACTAGGTAACTACCATGTATCTGAGTCCGGTATCTGAGGACTGCTGACTGGTGCTTGAATAATGCTTTAATCAATGTAGTTTTGTTATAACATTGGTGGGGAAGAAATCCTCTCCCAAGCTGGATGAAAATCCCTTATCTAAAACCTGGTTTTGATACATTTCCTTTTGCTTAAAGTCAGTTTCCAAAGCCTATCCTTGAAGTTAACGGACTTACTGTATTATAAAGTCTGTGCATATTTTATAAATATGTTCCTATGCAGAAACAAAGTGTAAGTGTATCACAATTTTCCCTGCAAAGGAGAGGGCAGAAATTGGTATTTCCCTCCCTGGGTTGTACCAAGAACTCAAACCCAGACCTGTTGGACTTTGCTGAGAAACCCAAGGCCCTGGGTTCTCACAGTTCAGGGAGCCACAATTGTTAGATTATAGCTGTGCTTCAAGGAATGTGCCTAGAGGTTACCACTTCACAGCCCAAAGAAAGGAAGAGCTGCCATTCCCTCACTGCTTTTTAGGGAAGAGGCTGGCAATCCGCCAGCAGTGAAACCTGGGCACAAAGAGAAGGCTGTTCCAAAGGCAGAAAGACATGGCCAGGGTGCGGCCCACAGATAACTAGGGCACCAGGAACCAAACCCAGTAATAATAAGGAGACTAATCATCACTGCTATTTATTGACCTCCTGCTCTGAGTGAGAAACACTTTACAAGCCCTGATCTCATTTAATTTCTCCAATAATGTAACCGAGATTAAGTAACTCATCCAAGGTCACCCCATAGGTAGGAAAGTACAGATGTAAATTCCAGTGTACTGGAATTACAACCAGGTGAAAGAGCTGGTGGACTACATGAAGGAGAGGGTGGGGGGGAGGCATGGACTTGCACAATGCCTTGGTCCTTCAGCCAGGAGGTAGGCCACGTATTCCCAGGAGAGCATTCATTTTTCTTCCCTATCGAAGAGATCCCAGTAGCTCCCGCTAATTTCCTGGCAAAGAGGAAATTTTTCATATCCCAACACTCTAAGAATTCTTCTGTTTTTAAAAAAGCAGTACTATTTAGCAAAAAGTTTGTAAACTAAATTTTCTTGCTTTTTTTCTCCAGACCATTAAGGCAGCATTTTATGATATGTAGAACTAGTCACGTGGTTCCAATCATAATAAAAAAATGCTGTGGACCATAGAATGACCTGATTTTGTGGCAAAGCTTTTGCTGATACAGTAGCTGGTTTTATTTCCCTATTACCAGTGAAATTGGGAGGCTCTTCTGGCAGCTTGCTGCATGGGCTATGTACTGCATGATACTACTCAACAGCCATGTTGTTCAGAGAAAACTGTTAGCAATGATGGCAAATGAACCCAGTGGACAGGCCTTGCACCCTATGGCATAGTAAATGAATTGACATTGTCGAGGCGCAAGTCCCTGCCAAGCAATTAATCTTTCCCTTTAATCAAAAAAGGCATAAAAGGTCACAGTTCCATTTGAGACAATGGGTAAGGGGCATAGGAGAAAGGCCTGAAGATTTATCTTTATGTGCATCTACTCGACGGGAAATTTTCACACATCTTACTATTATACACCCACAGTGCAGAGAGCAAGCAGAGTGTTTGAGGAGAAAGAGCAATGAGGTGAGTAGGGACACACCAGGTAAGGACAGCTTAGCCACAGAGAGCAGTGAAATAACGGCAATATATCCAGGCATGTTGGACATGAACTTCATAGCTAATCTTCAAGTATCTGGTTTCAGTTGCTTAAATATGGGCCCTACCCTCTACAACTTGTATATAGTTGGGGCACCTTCATCTTGAGGGTGAATAGCCTTCTAATAAGAGCCCTAGGCTGATTCCATGGAAGAAACATTATTTACAGAGTCTGTACTGTGTGGCAGATCACTGTAGCTGCCTCGTGGCAGTCTCAGCTCTGCTTAACTCTATGGTTGGAGTAATTAAGTTGGAGAGAAACTTAAATTGGAGAGAAGTAAAAAAGTGTATGTCCCATTCTGCTCTCAGAGAGTAGGGTAGATGAGGGCTTGATGACCACAAAGCATTATTCATCCATGACTTACTGTGCATTGAAGGTCCAAAATTCTAACTCTCCTTCCTGTTTCCCCAAGAGTACGGTCGAGGAATTCTAATTTGGGACTTACAGAAGTTGGGGCAACACCCAGCAATGCTCAGGGGCTAATCATACTCTATGCTCAAGAGTTACTACAGGAAGTTCTTGGGGGACTGTATATGGGGCTGAGATTCAAATTTGAGCAGATGGGATGCAAACCTTTACCCATATACTAGCTCTCCGGCCCCTGATGAAGCATTCTAATAGGTAGGGAACTTTAATTGGAAAGAGCTGTAAATTTCTTCTGTTGTTTATGGGGGGGAAGAAGGACCACATCTGGATGTGCTCAGGGTTCTACTGGCTCTAAGCTCAAAGATCGCTCTGGAAGGGATTGGGAAGCACATATTGTGCTAAGAATTGAATCTGGGAAGGCCACATGCAAGGCAAGTGTACTATCTATCCAGCGCTCTTATTCTTTGTATTGTGATTAAGAAGCCAGCAGTTACTGAATGACCTGCTGCGTATATGCTGTTTATATGCATACATATGTAGAGAAGCATGATAATATGATCCATCCAGAAACGATGTGATTATTTGGGATTACAGCAAAATTTAGTTTCCCAGGAATACACAAAAGCTTACTTTATAGCATCTATTCCCTTTTCCAGAAATAGATAAAGCCTACCATTATCTATCATCATTTTTAGGACTTTTTTTTAAAAGCCTTTTAATTTAAGATCCACTGTTTTTAGATAATACTCAAACAACACTTTTTATAGATCAAATAATTTAAGAATTATTAATAAACTGTGCCTTTGTAAGTAGGGCAATTAATGTGAATTGAATTTAGGGAACAAGGACAAGTAAGACTCTAGGACTGCAGGCCGATGGGGGAGGACATTAGCCGTGGGAGCAGCAAGCACAGCCACCCCCATTACTGCCATGTGGGAATACGGTCCCAAATTGTCAATGTCTCTGATTGTTTTGTTTGTTTGAGGGCCACACCCAGTGCTGCTCATTGCTTGCTCCTGGCTCAGCACTCAGAGTTCATTCCCTGGCAAGACTCAAGACCACACAGGGTGCTGGGGATTAAACCCAGGTTAACTGCATGCAAGGCAAGGCATCCTACAGTCTGTACTCTGGCCCAGTGCTTCTGATTATTTTCTGAAGAAGATTAAATGGTAGCTTGTATGTGACATTATGGTGGCAAGTCACTATTTAACTTCTCTTCCATACAATGAGCTTTTCTCTCACAGATATACCAATGAAAACCAAACAAAACCCACATCTAGATCAGGTTCATGAATCACTGGTTTAGCAAGTTAGAATTAGAGTGATTTGTTGATTTAAATCTGAAGAAATAAGATCCATGGAGATGAGGTACCTTTCCAAATGTCACATAAGAGCTAGAGTTCATTTTCCTGACTTAAATCTTAATTGGCTCCAGCAGACCATACTTTCCTATGAGAAGTAGGCCTCAAAACTAATAAAAAAATTAAAACCTTCAAACAGCAGAAGAGCAGAGAAGAAATCCATTCACTCTTTCCTGTCCCTTATTTCCAGTTGTAATGTGTAACCATATAACCTCTCGTTGCAGAAGGTCTGGGATCTCTTGTGACGCATCAAGTCCCTTTCAGCTAAGTGAGTGACTCTTTAGAATTTATCTCAACAAAGGGCGTGGGAGATCTATTGGAGTCACCTTACCAAAGAAAGACAAAGAACAGAGG
>JAJIBD010004526.1:0-150568 GCA_021461705.1 Cryptotis parvus | reverse complement strand
GCCAATGGTCTAAAAACATGATTTAAACAGTACAGAGTGGTGAAATAAAATAAATAAAACTGAATATAATATTCTGCTGCCTATAAGAAACTCATTTGAATAGTCAGAGCAAGCAGACTCACAGAGTCAAAGGCAAAGGCAGAAAACATTCTTTATGCAAACAACTCCAAAAAAGCCGGAATGACCATACTAGTTTTTTGGTATCAGATTTCAGACTGAATCAGGTTAAATGGGACAGTGAAGGATATTTCTTAGTAATCAAGTTATATGTATATCTGGAAGAAATTATACTCTAAATACATAATGTTCCTAAATACAGGTCATCAAGATATGTAAAACAACTGAAAATATACTTGAAGGAAGACATTGATGACAACACAATTATAGTTGGAGACTTCACCACTGCTCTGTCACCTCTTGATAGAACAATGAGATTGAAACTCATGACCGAAATACTGGCCCTAAAGGAAGAGATGGTAGCATATATCTCCACGTCTTTTCATCCCCCAAAAGTTGAATACACATTTTTCTCCAGTGCATATAGCATATTCTCCAAGTTAGACCACGTGCTGGGCCACAAAGCATGCCTCATTAAATTAAAAAAAATAAAATTTGTGCCAACTAATCTTTCAGACCATGATTCACTGAAAATAGAAGTTAATCACATACAGAAACTGAGAATCAAAACAAACACCTGGAAATTAAACAGCTCACTTCTTAACAACTAGGTCATAGGAGACATAAAGGAGGAAATCAGAAGATTCTTGAAAGCAAATGAGAATGAAGACATAATCTACCAGAAATTGGGGAGACAGCTAAAGCAGTGTTAAAAGGAAACTTCATGGCTCTTCATGCATTCATCAGGATGGAAGAAAGGGCCCACATATATACTTTTACGTCATAGTTTAAGACCTTAGAAAATAACTAACAAAAGAATCCCAACCCAGGCAGGAAAAGTGTTGGCAGAAGGTAGATATAAGGATATATGAAGGAAGGTCTGATGGATACTGCCTGTTAACAGATACACGGGTATTCTGGCAGACTGTCTCCCAATAGAGTTAGTATGTAGAATTCCCTAGTGAGACTGTTAATCAAGCTGCAGTTACACAGGCAAGGCTATCATAGGTCATTTCTCTGTGCATTTCCTTGTTGGCCATAACTAGCCCAAGATGGAGTCTAATGGACCATGCTTAAAGTTAGGCAGAAAACAGTTTTTCTTGTTCTTCTCTCTGACATGTCCTTGCCATCATAGGCTAGTTTTGAAGGCTGCATTAGCAACTGTTATCTGTTCTTTTGTTCATCTCATCTTACCTAGATAGCACCCCCTGCAGGTTTTTGGTTACTGGTTCCTTATTATTCCTAAATCCTATGCAATGAATGTTAACTGTCTTTGTAATGTAATCCATGCAAACTTTAAGCTGGATTGCCCTCTGGGACGAGGGGATAAGAGAGTTGGGGTCGTGGGGGGGTGGGGTGGTCAGTCAGCTCAAGTCAGTCAGCTAAAGTCAGTTAGCTGCGGTTAGTCAGCTGCAAGATGAGAGCTGCTGCCCCTCCGGCTGGTGATCATTAAAAATATTTATGGATACACGTCGTGTTCTTGGTGTCTCATCTCTGCACCTCAGACCTGACAGGACATTCCTGCTTCAAAAAGGAAATAAAACTTAGAGCAGCAATGAAGGAGCTGTAATTACCCCCCATCAAAAAAAAATTCAAAATATCACTGAAACCAAGAGCTGATTCTTTGAAAAAAATAAACAAGATCGATAAAACACTTGCAAGACATAAAGGGGGGGAGAGAGAACTACAATCAACCAAATTGGAAATGCAAAGGAAGATATCACCACAGTGACTCACAAGATCATCAGAGATTACTTTGAGAGTCTGTATGCCACAAAACAATAAACTTAGAGGAAATGGACAAATTTCCTGGCTCCTACAACCTAACAAGGCTGAACCAAGAAGACTTGGAATACCTGAATGAAGCTATCTCTATTGAGGAGATTGAAATAATAATCAAAAGTCTTCCCAAACAGAAAAGCCCAGTCCAGATGGTTCTTCCAAACCTTTAAAGAGGATTTATTACTAGACCTTTTCAAACTTTTACAGGAAATTGAAGAAGCAGAAAACCCCCACTTTCCATGAGGCACATATCACTTTGATCCCAAATCAGAGATATCACAAAAAAAAACTACATGCCATTATCTCTGATGAACACAGATACAAAATAGCAAATAGAATCCCAAAGACTCATCATAAAGATCATACACCATGACCAAGTAGTATTCATCTTGGAATTGCAAGGATAGTTTAACATTCACAAGTCAACCAACATAATGCATCATATAAATAAAAGAAAAATTAATAAAAAATGATAATATCAATAGAAAGAATTTGATAAGATCCAGCATCCATTCATAATAAAATAAACTCTCCACAAAATGGTATTTGAATGAACTTTCCTCAATTTAATCAGAGCAATAAACCACAAGCCCACAGCAAGCTTTATTCTCAATGGGGAAAAACTAAAAACCTTCCCTCCAAGATTGAGGATAAGACACGGTTGCTGACTTCCATCACTTTTATTCAGTATAGTACTGGAAGATCTTGCCATAGCAATTAGAAGAAACAGATATTAAAGGCATCCAGATAGAAGAAGCCAAGCTACTATCACTATTTGCAATGACATGATACTATACTTAGAGACTCCTAAAGTCTCAATATAAAGCTCTTAGAAGCAATATATTTCAGAATATTTCAATATATTTTTGTAATATAGTTTGCAATATCAATAACCTAATGTCTTTGGTTTTCCTATACATAAATATGAAAGAGAACAAAGCTATATTTTTTTAAAAATCCCATTTAGAATTCAGCCACAGAAAATCAATTATCTTGGAATCAGCTGAACTATGGACATAAAAAGATCTACACAAAAAGAATTACAAAATGTTACTTCAAGAAATAAAAGAGGACATAAAGGAATAAAAACACGTCCCTCACTCATGGATTGGGAGAACCACATTGTCAAAATGGCAATACACCCCTCTAGGAAGTGTTCAAAATATACCCTATAAAAAGACATCTTTTAAAGAAATTGATCAAACTCTCCTGAAAATTATGTAGTATAATAAAACTCAAGGAATAGCTAAAGCTAACTTGTAATAAAGAATATGGACAGCATCACTTGATCAATTGACATCAATTTCATTGATTTGCTTGAGCGGGCACCAATAACAATTCCATTTGACTCTATCACGTGCCAGTGTAGCCCAATATCATCTGGTTGGTTCAGGAATATGAAGAGCCTCAAACCGTTCGTTCAGGGTCTTGACAAAGAAGTCTGACCATCTTGTAGATGGGTGGCCACATGATCTTTTGCCACGTGATATACACAAATCTTGATCACTTGATCACTTGACATCCCGTTTCTCATCGATTTGCTCGAGCAGGCTCCAGTAATATTTCCGTTTGACCCTATCACATGCCAGTGTAGCCCAATGGCCTCTTGTTGCTTCAGGAGTACAAAGAGCCTCAACTGCTTGACGAAGAAGTCTGGCCATCTTGTAGGTGGCGGCCACGTGATCTTTTGACTTTCCGTGGGATCCAGTTGGTAATGGCTGTAGTTCAGCGGTAGTCTCCAAATCACATTACATGTCCAGCCCATCTGAGTTTCGATGATTGGCAAACGAGACAGCCTCCCTGAATCCGGAACAGTGATTGAGGTTGGAGCTCCAAATTCCTTCTTTCACTTGAGTGAGACATGATATTCCAAGCATAGCTCTTTCGATTCCTCTTTGGGAGACATGAATAAGATTCTCATCCTGCTTTCGTAGGGCCCAGGTCTCTGAGGAGTATGTTAATGCAGGGAGAATGGTGGAGTTGAAGAGATGTCCTGGAGCCAGAGTTTCTTTGTAATTTTAGCTATTTCTTTGATACTTTTGAAGGCATTCCATTGCTGCTCTCTTCCTCCTGCGCAGCTCAGGTTTTAGGTGATTCTTCATGTTGAGTTCTCTACCTAGGTACACATAACTGCTGCATTCAGAGATGTCTGTTCCATTGAGAGTGAATGGGCCCTCTGAAACTAGTTCATTTTTCATGAACATAGTTTTGCTGAGATTCAGACGTAGACCTATCTTTCCACATTCTCGGTCAAAATCAGCCAGCATTTGTGCCTCTTGGCTAATGTTTGGTTTTATTAGAATGATGTTATCAGTGAAGAGGAGGTGTTTTAATTGCCAACCATCTATCTTCACTCTCATTCCTTTCCATTGTAACTGTCTCATGATGTTCTCGAGGGTGGCGCTGAAGAGTTTTGGTGAAATGGTATCACCCTGCTGAACCCCTCTTTTGACATTGATGATCACTTCTTTGTAGAATGGTGAGATTCTGGTGGTGAATCCATAATACAGCTCATGAAAGATCTTGATGTATTGGGTTTGAATGCCCTGTTTGGCTGCTTGGAATAAAGAAAATGGGAGGCATCACCTTCCCCAAATTTAAACAGTACTACAAAAGGTAAATATAGACCTGTGGACCAATGGAATAAAGCTGAATATTCTGACACAAACCTCAAATATACGAACATTTCATCTTTGAAAAGGAGCAAAATACACAAAATGGGGTAAGGGAAACCTATTCAACAATTGGTGCTGAGAAAATTATACAGTTACATGTAAAATAATGAACCAAGACCTCTTTCTAACACCAAAAGTCAGATCAAATTGGATTAAAGATCTCAACATCAGACCTGAATTCATAAGATACATCAGAGAAAACATAGGTAAAATCCTCCTTTAGGATATTAAATCTAAAGGCATCTTTAAAGATGAAATACCACTGAAAAGCAAGTGGAAGAAAAGACAGCAAATGGTCTACATGAAACTAAGGAGTTTCTGCACCTTAAAAAGAAAGGGTAACCAAAATACAAAGACAGCACCATATTTGCAAAGGATATTTAATCAATATTGATCTGACAAGATGTTAATCTCCAAGGTGTAGAAAGCAATAATAGGATTTTACAGGGAAAAAAACGCACCCAAACCCCACCCAAAAATGGCCAGAGGAATTGAACAGAAACTTTCTCAAAGAAGAAATTCAAGGGACCAAAAGATATGTGAAAATATGGTATTCTTACTAATCATCAGGGGAATGCAAATCAAAACAACAGTGAGATATCTCACTCCACAGAGATCGGCACATGTCCAAGAGAGCAAGAACAATCAGTGCTAGCACAGATGTGAAGAAAAGGGAAATCTCATTCCTTGATTTAGGGAATGGAGCCTTTTCAGAAAATGATATGAACGTTCCTCTAAAGACTAGAAATCGAATTCCCATTTGACCCAGACATATCACTCTTGGTAATATTTCCTGGGGGCCCAGGAACACACACCAGAAATACCATCTGCACCTCTATGTTCACTGTAGCACTACTCAAATAGCCAAAATATGGAAATTGCCTGAGTGGCGGAAAACAGACAACTGAATAAAGAAATAATGGTACATCTAAACCATAGAATACTATGCAACTGTTAGGAAAATGAGTCATAAAATGTGTTAAATATGGACATGGAGAGCATCATGATTAGTGAAATTAGTCATAAGGAAAAGGAAAGATATAGACTGAATTCATTTGTAGGATATTAAAAAGTGTAAAATTAATATCCAAGACCAGGCAATACAGGGGTCAAAATGACTTGTCAGTATCGGAATCCACAAATATGTGGGGGAAAGAGGTTAAGTAAGAGATGGAAGAAAACAGTTTGCCAACTGTTGGGGAACGCCGCTGGAGTCCCCAACAGTGTGGCAAAAGACTTTCCTTCTACCTCTGAAGCCGGGCGGGAATGGATGAAGACTCAGGAATCCGATGCAGTTTTAAAATGCTTTACTTATTACAGGTTCAGGCATACAAATCAGCAATAGGAAAAACTCTGTACTCAGGACTCCCGGCTAGAACCCCAGCCACTTATAAAGGCCCTGTAAAGAGGAGACAAAGACAAGACTCCCAAGAAGAGTGTGAGCCCAAAAATAGAGCCCAAGGAGAGAGAGAGAGAGAGAGAGAGAGAGAGAGAGAGAGAGAGAGAGAGAGAGAGAGAGAGAGAGAGAGAGAGAAGCAGACTGGTTTTATGCCCCTGCAACTCAGACCTCCCACTATTATGGGAAGCAGGAAGGGTCAAATGCCCTAAGGTAATTTCTCCCAGCACCTCACCAAGACCCTATTATATGCTAATGTTTTGAGCCAAGATCTGCCTGGAAATGCCTTTATAGGGTAGAGAAGGGGGTTTCTGAGATGGCATGTCTCTGTACCAAAGACTAATATTAATGCCAGTTAAATATTTCTCCAAGCCTTCACATGAGTCTTGTCTACTTCACGGTATTTTTGTATTTTAGTTGCCTTTGAGTTATCAGGGGAGCCATGCTTGCTTGCTTGGAGGCAAACAGCATTTCTCTCTGGTCTAATTACTTAGAGATCTAACGTGGCCAGGCATATATGCTGGTAAGATCTAGCTAGTCCCAGGATGATTGTGGTAGCATGAGAGAATATTTATACCAGCCAGTACAGAATACATGGTCAGATAAACTGCCACATTTAGACTACCACCCTATCTATGAAGTCACCTGCAGGAGGCAACCCAGGGCAGATGCAGAGGCTCTTAGAGGAGTCCTGCAACAGCCAACAATAGTTAGATATGGTAACGCCTAGACTAGAACTGAGTATGGAAAGTAGGTAAAGATATATGATAAACCCTCAGTATATTATTGTAAACTACAATGCACAAAAGAAGAGAGAGAGAGAGAAAGAGAGAGAGAGGCAGGCGACATTTGTGATGGGAAATATGCACTGGTTGAGCGATGGGTGCTAGAACACTGTAGGACTGAAAACCAATCATGAACAGCTTTGTTATTGTCTATATCACAGTGATTTAACAAAGTTAAAAAGAAAAGAAAGGAAAAATAGCAATCAATTGTACAGTAATTCAATTCAAATTTTTGGTTTTGTGTTCTCTTCCTCTCTCCCTTGACTATGCTGCATCAGATAGAAGAAACTACTGAATATGGACATGATGACAGATTCCAAACTTAACATAAATCAACCAAATTATGTTTTTAGGAACAAAATAATAGTAAAAATAGTATAAAAGTTAATTCATCAGGGCCTATTTCTGCCCAAACAATATATTGCATTGTTTATTGCCTTTAAAGAAAACAGACGGTATATAGTACATACTGTATACTGTTTACAGTAGCAACGCGCAAGCCTTAGGCAATCAAATGCTAACGTCCAAGCTTGCAAAGCGGTGCAGAGAAGCGATAAACGAAGACCTCAAAGACAGAAGAGCAGAAATACTGGAAGATGTAGCAGGAGCTGGGAAAAGCATTCACACTGCCCGCCTGCCCTTCACCAACTATAAGACCAAGATGACTGCTCTCTGACACCCTGATGGATCTATCACATCTTCCAGAAAGGCAATGGAGAAGATTATCCATGACTTCTACGCAGATCTCTTTGATAGCCACGTCCACCTGCCCACATACCAAATTCCACAGGATGGATATGTCATTCCCAGCGTTCTCCCTTCTGAAATCCAACATGCCATTTTGTCGGTAAAGAAGGGAACAGCACCAGGCCCAGACAATGTCAGACCCAAACACCTGAATAATCTGCCATTGGTACTCATCAATACACTAGGTTGGCTCTTCACACGTTACCTGTCCGAATGCAAGGTGCCCCTCCCAATGGAAAACCAGCATGACAGTTCTACTGTTCAAGAAGGGAGACATTCAGGACATCGGCAAATATCGCCATATCTGCCTGTTGTCCGTCATCTACAAGCTGTTCACTTGAATCATTCTGAACAGTATTGGCAGAACGTTAGATGAAGGACAACCATATGAGCAAGCTGGCTTCCAGAAAGGATTCAGAACTATCGACCATATCCACACGGTAACCAAGCTCATTGAGGTTTGTAGGGAGTACAAGATGCTGCTCTGCCTCACGTTCATTGATTTAAAGAAAGCCTTTGATTCTGTGGAGACTGAAGCGGTCATCGAAGCCCTAGCCAAACAGGGCGTTCAAACCCAATACATCAAGGTCCTTCGTGAGCTGTATTACAGATTCATCACCGGGACCTCACCATTCTACAAGGGAAGTGATCATTGTCAAAAGTGGGGTTCGACAGGATGATTCCATTTCACCAAAACTCTTCAGCACCATCCCCAAGGACATGGGACAATTAGAATGGGAAGGAATGGGAGTGAAGATAGATGGTAGGGAACTACACCACCTCTGCTTGCCGATGACATTGTTCTAATAACACCAAACATTAGCCAAGTGGCACAAATGCTGGCTGACTTCTACCAAGAATGTGGAAAGATAGGTCTACAGCTGAATCTAAAGAAAACTATGTTTATGAAAAGTGAACTAGTTCCTGAGGCCCCATTCACTCTCAATGGAACAAACATCTCTGAATGCAGCAGTATGTGTACCTAGGTCGAGAAGTCAACATGATGAATGACCTAATACCTGAGCTGCGCAGAAGGAAGAGAGCAGCATGGAATGCCTTCAAAGGTATTGAAGAAATAGCTAAAAGGAAAAAGATCCTCTGGCTCTGGGCACATCTTTTTGACTCCACTGTTCTCCCTGTATTAACATACGCCTCAGAGACCTGGGCCCTACGAAAACAGGATGAGAATGTTATTCAGGTCTCCTAGAGAGGAATCAAAAGAGCTATGCTTGGAATATCACTCCTCACTCAAGTGAGAGAAGGAATCGGAGCTCCGACCTCCATCGCTATTCCAGAATCAGGGACGCTGTCTCGTTTGCAAAGGCATCAAAAATCAGATGTGCTGGACATGTAATGCGATTTGGAGATGACTGCTGGACTAGAGCCATTACCGACTGGATCCCAAGGGACGTCAAAGGGATCACGTGGCCACCCACCTACAAGATTGTCTGACTTCTTTTTCAAGACCCTGAAGGAAGTGTTTGAGGCTCTTCATATTCCTGAATCAACCAGATGCCATTGGGCTACATTGGCTTGTGATAGGGTCCAATGGAAATGTTACTGGTGCCCACTCAAGCAAATCGAATAACGGGATTCAAGTGATCAAGTGATCAAGTGATACAGTATATAGTAAAGTGTCTGAACATATTTATCTAGCTATCAATCATTCAAAATATTTAATGAACTATTAGTAATTTTCAAGAGCTACATTCTATATATGGGGCATTTCTGTTTCTGTTTTGAGCCATGAGTACTATGTAATATCAGGTACATAATCTTCTGACTTTTTATTAAATGTTTAAGAAAAATACAAATATTATACAAGGAAATCTGACTTGCTATTTTCCAATGAGTGCAGATTTTTTTTTTTTTGCTTTTTGGGTCACACCCAGCAATGCTCAGGGGTTTCTCCTGGCTCTGCACTCAGGAATCACTCCTGGCAGTGCTCGGGAACCATATGGGATACCGGGATTGAACCTGGGCCGGCATGGGCCGGCCACATGCAAGGCAAATGCCCTACCCGCTGGGCTATCGCTCTGGCCCAGAGCATAGATATTTTAGCATGTCATATTCTTATGCAAAAGTAACAAAATTCAGATGGACTGCAACAATTGAGAAAAATCCTTTTTATCAACAAGGTAGACTCATAGAACTAATTACTCTAAAGGGATATTTTGGCAGATTGGAGAAGAGAAATAGAAATATAACAAAATAGTATGTAAAGGAAAGAACATGTAATGATTATAGCATCCAACCAATATTAAGTAGGTCTCGTAAGTCTTGGTATGGGTGTTGAATTCTCAGTATAATTATATAACTCTCTAGAAGTGATTATTTTCTGACTGTAATAGCAAGGTCAGTGGGTATGCCGCATAGAACAACAGGGGTGCACAAAGGTCAGTGGCCTAGGAAGAGTGCTAAATTTTTACTCTACATGCTTAAAATCACAGAGTAATGCTTAGCCATAGATTCTCTGGCCAACCGAAAAAAAGAAAACAAAAAACAAAAACAAAAAAAAAAATGTTTCTCTGGCCATTGAGCATATCCAAGCTAACTAAGGCCTCAAGATGCAGAATTTACAGGGCTTGATCAAACTAATAGCCACATGGATTCCTCACTACATGGTGATGATCATTACTGTAAAAGCACAGATTACTCCTAAACAAGAAAGGAAGCTACACAGAAGATGAAAGACATCAGAAGAAACAAAAGAAGCAAAAAGCTTACAGGCTGGAATAAAGGGTATAACATAAATAGAAATGTAAGTTTAAATATTGCCAAAGGTAAATTAATGATTGGCATACTGTTTCCCACTTTTCTTGCCTAACTTGATCTTGTTTCAGCACTGAAATTTAATCATTTAGACCATATATACCATTTAGTAATAAGAATATACACAGACACACATAAATGGGATTTTATGCACAAAATTTCATATATAATGAAGATAATTTCTATCAAAATAATTTTTAAAAAATACTATTGATGTGTCTACCAGGCATAGGAATTCAATACAATAGGTATTAGAAAATTGGATAGCACCTCCTTTATTTTTCAGTAATTCTGGAAAAGTAGACTTAAGATGAATTAATTTCTAAGTGACATGGATTCAGTTAGAAATAAAGAGACGGGGCCGGAGCGATAGCCCAGCGGGTAGGGCATTTGCCTTGCACGTGGCCGGCCTAAGCTGGCCCGAGTTTGATTCCCGACATCCCATATGGTCTCCTGAGCACCGCCAGGAGTAATTCCTGAGTGCAGACCCAGGAGTAACCCCTGAGCATCGCCAGGTGCGACCCAAAAAAGCAAAAAAAAAAAAAAAAAAAAAAAGAAAGAAAAGAGACCTCTTATAGCTGGAGAGATAGTACATCAGGTAACACACCAGACTTGCTGGATTCAAACCCCAAAATTCCCTGCCTCCAAACTTGCCAGGAGTAATTATTGAGAGGAAAGCCAAGAGTAAGATCTGAACAAAAAAACAAAACTCTTTATAGGGCATATTTGATTCATGCTCTAAGTCATAATGAAATTCACAAGGTGCTCTAGTTTAATCAAGACTTTCTTTTTTTATAAGTATTTTATTATACCACCGTGAAATATACAATTAAAAAGATGTTCATATTTGGGTCTTGGTCATACAGTGTTCCAGCACCCATCCCTCCACCAGTGCCCTTCTCCCACGACCAATGTCCCTGGTTCCCTCCCCCCCCGCCTGCCTCCATGGCAGGTTCTTTATTTCTTGCCCTTTCTCTCTATCTCTTTCTCTTTTCCCTCCCTTCCAGATCGCGGATTACAGAACATATATTAAAGGGTTGTCATGTACTCACTACTTTCAATATACTGTAATCTTTCTTAATTCACTATTCTCATTACTTCTTTGCAAAATAAATTATACTGAATTCTATTACTTTGTTAAGTCATTCCTTGTTATGCTTTATTCTAATATCTGGAACATTACTATCTACTTTTTAATGTCTCTAGTGAAAAACAATACAATAAACATATATTTATGCTGTGAAGTAAAGCTCCTGATTTCAAGAACATCAATATATAGTTATGTTTTTAAAAAAAATCTTGATCATTATCAGGCTTTTGTTGCCTTCTCTTTCAAATGAGAATCAAAATAGCAAGCAAAATCTAGTAGCTAAATAATTATATTTAACATTAAGTGGACAAAGTATTTATATAGTCAATACAAACTGCCTCTTCTGAACATAATTGCATAACATGCAACTTTTTGTACTCTTTTACAAGGATTTCTGTTTCAGTCAACTATCTCTAGGAGACTATCTGTTAACTGAACATTTAAAATTTAAATATTTAGTATTTTCATAGGTTTCATTGGTTTTAAACTTGTTAAAAATTTTAGCGGATAATTTTTTTCACAATGTTTGGAAACTCAATTGAGAATGTTTAAAGATTGAATGTGGATCAGTAGCTATGAGCTGGAGTCATTTGAAAACCTCATTTATTCACATGTCTTATACCTAATGGTAGCTGTGATTGCGATACCAGTTGAGATAGTTAGTCAGAAATATTACATTTGACTCAGTCCCAGGGTAAAAGGCTGGAAATTTCACCAACGGGCCTGAGTCAAACCGAGTCTCGGAAATGCCACAGGGCCACTTCTTCCCAGAACCTGCCAATGCTTCACATCCCCCTACCAGGTGTGTTTGAGCCCTGGGGACCCCACAGAACCACTCAGTCCCAGGGTAGCCTCAGACCTGCTGTCGGACCATTTCCTCCCAGGTCCCACAGATGCTTCACATTTGAACTACCAGGTGTGTTTGAACTCTGGGCATCTCGCAGAACCACCCCACCAACAACACAAAATGCAAAACCTCATGCACTCTAGTGCATCCTCACGAACTACTCAATATTTATCTTACCTGAGATACCAGTGAGTATTCATCCCTACATTCCTTTCCACCCATTGCAAACTCTGCAAACAACCCAGGCACCTACTAACAATACTACCTAGCCACCCCAAAACACAGATTTACAAGCTACAATAGTTTTTTTTTTTTTTTTTTTTTGCTTTTTTGGGTCACATCTGGCAATTCTCAGTGATTACTCCTGGTTCTGCACTCAGAAATTACCCCTGGTGGTGCTCAGGGGACCATATGGGATGCAGCGGATCGAACCTGGGTCGGCTACATGCAAGGCAAATGCCCTACCTGCTGGACTATTGCTCCGGCTCCTACAATAGTCATTATGGTAAAACAATGCAGAATTCCATCAAGATCAGCAAGTGAAGTGACTAGCCCTATGAGTCAAGCAATAATGATGAGCTACATAACCTCTCTGATAAGGAATTTTGGAAGGAACTGTTAAGGATGCATAAGGAACTCAAAAAGCAATGGAATACAAAGTCAATAAAATACAAGAAGACATGAAAGCATGTCCTCATGAGAGCATGAGTAAATTGCAGACCAAAATACAAGCAAAAATGGCAGATATTAAAAATGTGGTAAGTGAAATGAAAAACACACTGAATGGCCTCCAAAGCAGAGTAACAACTGCTGAAAAAAGTATTAGTGATCTTGAAGACAAGGTCCAAAGATTCTCTAGATAACAGCAGAATATATAAAAAATACTCACAATTAACAAACAGACTACAAGAGATAATCAGGATGAAGCCAAAAGGAACAGCATGCAGACATTGTGGTCCAAGAATAACAAGAACACCCTGTTGAAGAAGAAACTGTCAAAGCAATCATTGCTGATAAGTTTCCCAAACTGAAGAATGCATGTTCCCAGATTCAGTAGGTCTGTAGGATACCAGATAAAAGAACCCCTCCAGTAAGAATACTCCAAGACACATTGTAATTAGAATGACAAAAACAGTAGATAGAGATAGAATACTGAAAGCAGCAAGATCAAAGAAAGAAATCACATACAAAGGAGTATCCCTAAGATTTATAGCAGACATCTCAGATGGAACACTCTGAGCCCAGAACCATGGTGGGATATTGTGAAAAGGCTCAATGAACTGCAGGCCTCATCAATAATTCTTTACCCAGCTAAGCTTATATTCAGATGTGAAGGAAAGATATACAACTTCATGGATAAACAACAACTCAGGAATGTCATAGATTCAAAACCAACTTTAAAAGAAGGATTGAAAGGTCTACTGTAAAATAAGACAGTACTCAAAAGCACAGCAAGTTTAAACAGAAAAATGACACAAAATCTGATGATAATAGTCTCTCTCAACGTCAACATTGAGATGCACCAATTAAGAGGCACAAAGTGGAAAAATGGATTAAAAAACTGAATCCAACATTCTGCTGCCTACAAAACAGATCTGAATGATCAGAGCAAACACAGACTCAAAGACAAGGGCTGGAAGATCATTCTCCACAAAAACACTCCTCCAAAAAAGGTTGGTGTGGCCATTCTAGTATCTGACAATATAGGCTTCAGCTGAAAAAGGTTAGAAAGGCAATGAATGTCATTTCCTAATATTTAAAAGGTATGTATATCTGGAAGAAATCACAGTACTAAACATATATGTGCCAAACGAGGGGCCAGCAAAATACTTAAAACAACTGCTATTAGACCTCAAAGAAGACATTAACAGTGGCACAATAATAGTTGGAGACTTCAACGCTGCTTTATCAACTATGGATAGATCGATGAGACTGAAACTCACCAGGGAACTTCCTGTTGATCATCTATTTGCTAGATCAGGCACCAGTAATATCTCCATATATTCTGTCTCATGCCAGTAGAGCCTGGGGCATCGGCTTGCTACAGGAACATAAAGAGCCTCAAACCATTATATTAGATCATGGGAAAGACCTAATATAATTGTTACTGGAATTTGGCCAAAAGACATATGAAGAAATGCTCATCATCACTAATCATCAGAGAGATGCAATCAAAACAACAATGAGATATCATCCCACACCACAGAGACTGACACATATCCGGAAAAGCAAGGACAACAATTGCTGGAGTGGATGCTAGGATAAGGGGACTCTCATCCATTGTTGGTGGGAATGATGACTGGTACAGCCTTTCTGGAAAACAATATGGACATTCCTCAAAAGACTCGACATCGAATACTCATGGGGGTATACCCTGGAAGCCAAGAACACACAGCAGAAACACCATCTGCACTTTCATTTTCATAGCAGTACTATTCACAATAACAAGAATCTGGAAACAATCAGTGTGCCTCAGAACTGATGACTGGATAGTGAAACTTTGGTACATCTACACAATGGACATTTGGTACATCTACACAATGCAGCTGTTAGGAAAAATGAAGTTATGAAATTTTCTTATAAATGGATGGTCATGGAGAGGATCGTTTTGAGTGAAATTATCCAGAAGGAAAAAGACAGATATAGAAATAAGGTATTTATTTGCATAACATATATATATATATACACACACACACACACACATATATATATATATATATATACATATATTATGATACAAATATCCAAGGTCAGGCAAAACATGGATAGGAGTTCTTGTCAAAGATGGAAACTACCACAAGCGTGTGGGAGTCAGAGGTCAGGTAAGACAGAGAAGGGAACAGTGTGCTAATAATTGTCAAACATGCTAATACCAATCTAGAACTGAGCATTAAATACAGGCAAAAAGATACAAATGATAACCTCTAAGTGTATATATATTACAGTTCACAATATGTCAGAAAAGGAAGAGAGAAAGAGAGAGAAAGAGAAAGGGAGAAAAGAGATAAAGAACTTGCCATGGAGGCAGGCTAGGAGAGGGGGAAGGGAAGTGGGGACAGTGGTGGGAAATGGGTACTGGTGGAAGGATGGGTCCTGGTACACTGTATGAATGAAACTTAAACATGAACATCTTTGTAATTGTATATCTTGGTGGTATAATAAAATATTAAAAAAATAAATATTGCATTTGACTGTTTGGACTTTCTCACAGTCTAATCTATAACTATGAAGTTAATCAGAATGCTAGCAGATGTATTTACTGCTTTTTAATGTTTATCTTGAAATTACACAGTATCAACTGAGGATTGATGCAGTGAGTGAAGTTTGACAAAATTCATGGTTAGAGCTATAGATAACATTTTTCTTCTTTTTTGGATCACACTCAGCAATGCTCAAGTGTTACTCTTGGCTCTGCACTCAGGAATTACTCCTGGCCATGCTCAGGGGGACCATATGGGATGCCAGGTATCAAACCCGGGTCAGTCACATGCAAGGAAAAAGCCCTACCCTAGGAATTATCACTCTGGCCCCTAGACAATATTGTTAGGTAATAAAAATATAGGGTTACATTGCAAGAATAGTATATAGAATGGGAAATATGGTGGCACCAATCTTTATGGAAAATAATCTGCACAGTTTGCTTTCCCATTGTGATTGTTTCATCTTTAATATAAAATTTTTTAGATTTTTTGATAGAGATAACAGACATTTCTTTCATATGTAATTTTGATAACATTACAGATCCTGTTTAGTTATTTACTTTTATTATCAAGTTGATCAGTTATTTTATCTGATAGTATTAACAATGGTCACCATAAATTCCTTTCCTTTCTTAGTGAGCAACATTTATTCTTTTTTGTAAGTCTCTGTGTCTAAAGTAGGGAATTCTGTGCTTGAACTTGTCTTAGTCTGAGACTATTTCATCAAATGCAGCAGATAAATTTTCTTAGGAATCTAAACTAACTGCCTGTGGCAATTGGTAGTTTCGTCTGTCTAAAATTGTGTGCAGCAGTGTGACAGGCTTAAAACAGCAGTGGTAAGCAAGCAAGAGAAGCTCTCTACTAGTATAGTCCACTTTGTTATAAATAGTACAATCAAAAAGAAACAAATAAAGGTGCTGTGGAGGAGAGAGAATAATATAACATATAATTCTGTTCACAATCACATACATACTACTTCTATTTGATGATGGAGTGCTGTTATACTTATTTAAATTACAACCTCATGGCTTAGATAACAACCAGTTAATTAAGAGAAGCTCCAATTTTATAGTAATTTACTGGTCACAATTAAACATTAGGTCTTTCAAAGATCTAAGAATACGCCAATATTTTTTCTTGTTGACAGTAAAGCAATTACATGCATAGAGGACAGTAAGATTATACTATGTGCACAGATTTCTGAACTTTTAACTATCTGGGCTCTAAACATAATTTCCACCCTTGGATACTTTAACCACTGTTGGATCTCTTGGATTATATAACTCAGCTATGAAAAAAAAGGCATTGCGCAGTATCCTGGATCTTTTGTAGAACCTTTTTTTTAATAGGCTAATGGAAACAAATACAATATTTGGATATCTTGGTATATGAGCCAGGTTAGCTTCCAAGATAGAAAGGCATTATACTTACAGCTTAATGGAAGGAAACATGCAGCAAACTTTTCCTTTACATCAGAACTAGCTTGCCATGCCTCACTGAACCAAAATTTCAGAGATAGAGAGCTCCTGACTTTTCATCATAATTATTTTCTACTCTATTTCATATCAAAATGTCTAGACTAGTTGATGCTTCTTACTCAGACTCATTTAGCTTAATATTGTAATGTGATGTGCCAGGGTGGTACCTTGCAGAATAGAAAAGTAATTAAGTTCCATAGAAATTAAACTGTCTTTGGGCTGGGGAATTCATGATATAGAGTAGACTTACCCTTAAGGCATTACGTGATGTTGTATTATTGGCCTAAATCAATAAAGGCAAATTGTTTTTTGTGGTAGTTATTAACAGTATAGAGGAAAATGGAAAATGCAACAGATCAACAGCTGTATAACAAGTAGCAGAAATTGTGATAATTGGCTAAAGCAATGAAGCTACATCTGGCACAACAGATGCAACTGAAATCACAACCTAGTTATATTTGAGATAATCCATTTATTTTCTTTAAGATCTAAGCTTCTACGAAGGCCAAAGAGGTAAATAGATTGGGATGTAGAGTGAATTATTATTCATGTATCCCATAGATTCTTATTGTGGTTTAAATTTATGCAAATACTACCAGAAATGCTGTGCTGTTAAGGTTGTTGTAAAATGCTGTTTCTGTTAAGGTTTACTATTTGATTTGGTTTACTGTTGTTTAAGGTACAAACTGTTGTAATGGTTTCAACTTAGCCTTTCTCATCCTAGATGGAGTAATCAATGTGGATATTTTTACAGTTTGGTATTTTTGTATTTGGCATATCAAATACGACATGGGTAGCTTGCTAGGCTCTGCCCATGCGGGTAGCATACTCTTGTAGTCATCTCTAAATCCAGCATTTATTCATGAACTGCACAGCTGCTTGCTGCCAGTAACAATTATAGACTCATTCCCATGACCTGATGGAATGGTTTGAGGCTCTTTATGTTCCTGGAGCAAGCAGGTGCCCTTGGGCTCTACTTGCATGAGACAGGTCATATTGATATGTTACTGGTGCCCGCTCGAGCAAATTGATGATGAGCGGGTATTTTTGTCCCAATTATGCATTGCATAATGGAGGGAAGTAAACAGAGAAGAGTTCAGTAATTCACTGGATGCACTGTAAGACTCACCTGTATTAGAACTACATTGATCACTTGACTTCACTAAGCTCCAACATTAACTAACACGGTGTTTTTTATGTCATGGAGTGACTGTTATCACTAGTATTTTTTAACTGTGTTTTGCAACTCCATATGTTGTTGCATAATTGAATGTGGAGATTCTGGAAAAAAAAAGATTTCTGCATGGTCAATGACCAAAAATTAATTTAAAGTCAACTACATGATAAATTCAAGGTGTTTCAGATAGTTGTGCCTCTTGAATTTTTCGCACTCAAAGAGGTCGTAATTAAAAATATCTCAAAGCCCTTTGTTATGGAATGAAGTTTTGATCTCAAAAAATATACAATTCTACCACTGAAAGTACAGATTTCACTTTAATTAATGATTTTTCTATAAAAATAATCACAATATGTTTTATTGGGTGGAACTCATGCTGTAACAATATAAGCACAGATAGCAATCAAAGGGAGATAAAAGGTGGCAAAAAGAGCGTTGCCACAGAGTTCAGGGAGACTGGCCCCTTAATAGAGGCATGTGACTTGGTCTAAAAGTTCCCAGAAAAGTTCCAGTTATGCAAAGTGGTATTTTATTTCTTATATACAAAGGAGAGGCATCACAGAAAGCTTTGGTAATGATGAAACACCTTTTACCAATTTATGTCTTATGCTCTCAATAAAATATATCTCTCTGGCATTCCCCAGGAGCATGATCAAGTCTTCCATGATAAAATACTGTAATATTCAAATCCCTCTAAACTTTTGATATATTTACTTATAGCACCTCCATGAGTTTCTATCATTTCAATGTTATTTAGTAAATATTACCTTTTTGTTTACATTTCCATCAGTCAACTAAGTAACCTATTGGAGTTCTATAACCTCTGGGGCTAACACATTGAGTAGAGAATTACTGCTTTGTGTTAAGTAAATTATGGTTGGTCCAACTTTACATTATTTTTACCTTGGTCAAACACACATAACTAAAATTCATTATAAAATTATTAAAAATTGTGTAGTAAGTATTATTTTTTTAAAATGCAGTCTTTCTGGTGTGTTATAGATCTTGTCATGTGTCACACTTTGTATGCCACTGATTGTCTCATGTTGGGAACAGGGTCTAACTTTATCTAAAAGATAATAGGTGACTTGTATATGTGTGGAGGCGAATGAATGATACATTACAGATATATCAAGGAATGCTATTTATTATAGGTTTCTTAGGGAAAACAAAGTTATTATTCTAAGACTGTGATGGATAAACTATTTCTACTGTTAGAAAAAATAAAATAGAATTCTTGTTTGTTTGAGACAACCAGTGGTGTTCAGGGCTTACTTCTGTCTGTGTTCTTAGGTGTCATTCCTGGTGGGCTCAGGCACCATAAGGGGTGCTTAAGATCAAATCCTGGTCTGCCAGTTGCAAGGCAAGCTCCCTGCCAGCTGTACTATCTCTCTGACACCAAAGCATAAAAAAAAGGGTCTGATGTCCTCAGTTTCAATGACATAAGTCTTTGGCTAATTAAAATTAAAAACGACTTATTGTATTTAACAACACTTTATTTCACTCTTTTGAGCCTGCAGGGATCTGAATAGTCATCATTCAAGGCTAGTGGTGAAAGTTAGTTATTGGAAGAATGAGAAGTGACTTACAATTCAGAAAAGTCATAATAGATAAGTTTTAAGAAAAAGAAAATGAAAAGTAAGGTTCTTGGCAAATAGAAATAAAAGGGAAATTCTGAGTCAAATAAAGGGCATTTACTAAAGTAAGTGGTGGAATATGGAAATTGTTTCACTTAAGATCAGAATAATACAAGTATGCTCTCGCCATCACTTTTATCTTGTTTCTTACTGAATAGAAATTCTAATGTGCTAAAAGGAAGGAAAAAAACAAAAAAATGTAACAATCAGGAATAAGTAAATTATTACCAGAGACCCAGTCATGAACAACTTTGTTACAGTGTATCTCATGGTGATTCAATAAAATTCCATTATAAATATTACTATTATTTACTTTTTATCTAGAGTTCTGAATTCCTTAACTAGTTGGTTATAGCTATGTGAAGGCAATTATTTCAATAATTAGTATATAGTCTCCAAATATCATGCTATAACTTATAAGTATCTTATCCTCTAGAGAGTGATTTGTATTTTTAAAATCAGATTACAGAACCAATTAAGAATTCACATATAGGCATAAGTATACATGCACACATACAAATATTATGAATAACAAATTATTATATAATATGATTAGGATATAATATTGCATACATGTAGGAATTTCTCTCAATTGGCATAAATAAGTTTATATAGAGTCCCTAAAACTACGCAAACTGTTTATTTTTTCTATGCCTCTAGTACTGGAAACTTAAGTTCACAAGGAAGAGTTGCAGGTGGACCCCACGGGTGGCTTATGTGAGGCCGGAAGGGGAGAGAGATGGTCGCTTCCTCCCCAGCAGCCTCTGCCACCCGGGACCCGCTGGGCAGGCTTAGGACTGATAAAGTCTGCAATGAGCCCCTGCACCGTGTGGGCCTGAGCCCCACCAGCCCCACAAGGTGGCTGTCAAGCCACACCTGACTTCCAATTGATCTCTAGGCACGGGAGTTGATCCCCCACCACCCAAGGTTTCTCGGGGAGCCACAGACTCAGGCTGGAGCGAGGAATTGCTCTTTGCAGGAAAGGAAAGTCAGTCCTAGGCCCTACCCAGGGCTGCCTCAGGGTTCTTGTCTTCCTCGCAGGAAAATAATTTTCAGGAGTCGATGAGCAGTGAAGTTAAAACAAGTTTTATTAAGGAGGTTTTAGGAGAGGGGGAGGGGGAGAGAAAGAGAGAGAGTAACACGCTCAAGGGAGAGCGTTGGGCTACTCCAAAGATGGAGAGCAAGTAAAAAGAGAGTACACATCTCAAGAGGGGGAGATACAGGCAACACACTTGCTCAGGCACCACATGTGCTCGGCCACAGGGGGCTCAGGCAGCATGTGTGCCCAGACAGCATGTGTGCACTGTCCGTTGGTCAGGACAGCTTTTTATAGATTTCTCCTCAAGTTACTCCCATATGGGTTTTAACCTCTGTTGCTAGGGCCGTTGCCAAGGGGAGTAGACTTTGGGAGTAGTCTTCTTTGACTGGAATGCTTTGGAGTCTTCTTTGAGCTGGGTTCTGGGCAGGAAGGCTGATTCATTTCCTTCAGGAGATTTAATCAGCTAAAGCCATTCACACATTCCCTCTGGCCTTCCCTTCCCCAGGGCCTATTGTTGATTGTGGTCTTGTCAAGTTTGGTTTTGGGTTTTCAATCAGGTGTGGCTCTGGATTTCTTCTTCTTTAGGAATTTTAGTTGCCATGTGGTGCCCCCTGTCTGCCTGCCTACAACAGAATGGTTACAGGCACATGCAAGTTTGAATCCATGAAGGGCAACAAAATGAAGTTTTGAACACAATAGCTCAAAATGACTGATATAGGTCAGGTCTGTTCCTGAAAAACATAGCCTGTCCTGTTCCAGAAAAAGCAGTCTGATAGCTCCCACAGACGGTAAGTGAACACTGCCTACTGAAAATCCACATCAGGAAAATCACACTACAGAATCAATAGCACAGTTAGGCAGGCACCATCCTAAAGCTGTATGTAAACCCCTAGGCACCATCAGTCCTAACCCCTAGGCACAGATTGTGCTCTTCAATAGACCAGCTGCACTCTAGCAGTGTACTCAATATATCTGCTATTGTTGTTGCTTTTTCTTGTTTTTGTTGTTTATAGGGGCAGAGAAGGGTGGTAGACTTGTGCTTCTGGGGGTGCATCAAACCTAAGTGTACTTCAGGATCCCAGCTTTAGATGCACAGACATTGCTATCCTAGGTCATTTCTCTGCACATTTCTTTGTTGGCTGTAACTAGCCCAAGATGAAGTCTAATGGACACTGCTTGAAGTTAGGCAGAAAATGGGTTTTTCCTTGTTTTTCTGTCTGACAGGACCTTGCCATCTTGGGCTAGTTGGGAAGGCTTAATTAGCAACTGTAACATATTCTTTTGTTCATCTCACCTCACCTAGATAGCACCTCCTGCAGGTTTTTGGCTCCTGTTTGTCTCCTTCCTATCATTCTTAAATCCTATGCAAGGAATGTGAAATGTCTTTGTAATGTAAGTTATGCAAACTTAACTCTAAGTTGTATTGCTCTTTAAGACAGTGGGATATAAGGGAGTAAGGGTCCTTGTTTAAGTTGTCAGTCAGCTGCCAAGATAAGAGCTACTCCCCCTCCAGCTGGTGATTATTAAAAATATTAATGGAAATACGTCTTATTCCTGGAGTCTCATTTCTGCACCTCCGACACATAAGATATTCCTACTTCAGAGCCACACACACACAAACTGCATGGAAACCTCAAAGGTAAATGGCAATGGGCTGAAACCTGTGTCATTTAATTGCCTGGTAGTAATGTTTACTAGTGTACACTTCACTTCACCAATGCACCCAGTTTCCCTTCCACCCAGAATCCCTCCCATCCACCTTCCAGCCTTTGTGGCAGTCACTGAGGTTTCATTGCTTTTTATTTTCCCCTTTAAGCACTATACTTGAAATACTGTTTTTGGTAGAGTAGCATGTATGTCACTTTAACACCTTTCATCATGTTCTTCTCTTCCATAGTGACTCCCTCCCTTCGCTATTGCTAAGTATTCCTTTTCTTGTCCTATAGGTCAGACTTAACTGTTCATAATAACCATTTTAATTTGCAGCATTATTAAATAATATACATTTAACAATGATTCTGAGTTATTTCATTATTATAGTTTTTTAATTCTGGAAATTTAGAGTTAATGTTTAAAGACTGCAATTTAATCATATCATGTGCTAAAATTGATGGGTATAATATTAAATAAAACTTTAGATCAAAAGCAGCCAGCCACAAATAGAATAGAAAGAGATAGGAGTAAATAATTATTTACACATATTATACACTATTATTTAAAATGAATTGCATTCTTTGTTTTTTTAGTAGCTACTTGATCAATTGATCACTTGATCCTTGACATCCCGTTATTCATCGATTTGCTCGGCGGGTGCCAGTAACATTTCTATTTTACCCTATCACTTGCCAGTGTAGTCCAATGGCATCTGCTTGCTTCAGGAATACAAAGAGCAGTTCATTCAGTTTATTGATGAAGAAGTCTGACCATCTTGTAGTTGGGTGGCCACTTGATCTTTTGATGTAGAAAGAATATCTGACACAGGTCTGACTCTTCCCATCCTTAAAATTGAGGGAATTTAAGATATAAAGGATAAATAATTTCCCCTCGATATGTGAGAGACAACATATCTGCGGAACAACGTATCTGAGTGTGCACCAAAGCATTTGTTGGATCATAAGACACAGTTAAAAGTGGACCAAGAATTTAAACACAGTAAATTAGTGGTCAAAACCCACAGTGTTGACATGTTTCTTTGTATAATTGCACAGAACAGAAAAATATTCTTGGAAAGAGTGAGATAGGGTCTATTTGGTTTTATTCCATTTTGGTATTTATTATGAAGGATTCTCACTAGAAGTTTCTTGTGAGATTCTGTTGCTTTTTGCCTTTGTATTTCACATCAAAATATTACCACTTATTTTTTACTGTAACTTTGCTTTGTGAAGTTCTGTTACTGAAATCAGAAGATGCAACTAAAAAGAGAGTGTATTATTTCCTACCCAGCTAGATATAGACTCCCATAAATTAAAGACTTGGCATACTCACTAAAGCACCCAGTGCTTACTTCATAAATTCAACCTGTAGGTTTTGAGGCTGGAGACTGCATATTATCCATCTTTGTATTAGTTTCCTAACTGCTGCGCTTTAGCCACAGTAGGTGTTCAGTAAATCTATTGAATGGTGAAATCTCTTACATTGAACTACATAAAACTGTCTTGGAATTTAATCACTGTGCATTTCCATGTTGTTTTTTTTTCTATTGATTTTATTTATACCAACCACATTTATCATTTCTACCACATTCCCCAAAATCTAACTCTAGTGTACATACTGATATTTTTCTTTATATCTGCAAATTATACATTCAGTTTTCTTCAATGTGTCAACTTGCATAGGCCTCCACTGATTATCAGCCTTGCCGGCACTGGTACAATTATTGTCTCTCATGATTAATGCTTTAGCTTTTTTTACAGGTTTTTCTTATCTGCATATATATTTCTAAATCTGCTTTTTCATCCTGCCTGAGATGTGGTAGCTTATCACTTATTTTCTTTCTATTTCTATTTTTTGTTGTAATCCAAATAATCTCTTTGTTGTTTGGACACCGTTATTTCTCTCTTGTGATGATAGAGTACATCATTTCCTTCAGTTTGAAAAACTTCAGGCTTTCCGTGTATACATTCTCCTGCTTTTTAATAAAGCTCTAACTACCACATTCTAGATGTGCTACTTCAGTGGTATTAATCTTTACTTCATGCCTTTGAAAATATTTCCCTTCCTTCCCTTCATCTTTCCTTCTTTCCTTCTGTTCTTCCCTCCTTTCTTCCTTCCTTCCTATAGTGAAACAATCTGTAGATGATGTCTTTATCGCTACCTATATTTCTATCTCCCATTTCCCTATTTTTCTCTATCTTAGCTATAAAATGAACTGGTATTTTTTTCTTGTAGTTTCAGATATGATATTCTTTCACTATGTATATTAACGTTCTCTTATTTTAATTGTTAAAATAATTGTTTCCAAATATTTTATTTAGTAATAAAATTTCCAGTCACTTACTGGAATTAAGAGGAAGCAAAAATATTACCTTTTTTTTTTGCTTTTTTTAGGTCAAACCTGGAGATACTCAGGGTTACTTAAGCTCTGCACTCAGGTAATACACCAGGAAGAGCTCAGAGAAGCATATGGAATATCTAAAATTGAACTCATGCCGACCTGGTACAACAAAACATCCTACAAGCTGACTATCACTCCAATCTCTGCATTATTTTTATAAACACAAATTGCCTGTAACTGCATACATATACTTAAGTATATAAAATAGCAAGCATTATGGAATGGAGTTTTTTAATTATAAAATAAAGAGTGCCCTGGTCCTTCGTACTAAACTTATTGTACTTTTTAATTGCACTTATTACATACAGAAATAAAAGCAAAAAGAATTGCCAGGAATATAAAACAAAGTTTGGGATAAAAATTTCATGAGATAGCTGGTTTAATTCTGCTTTGCCAACTAAAAAACAACATTTCAATTTAAAGAAGATAAAGAAGAGTAAAATGTTTTTGTTTGTTGATGATTATTGATGTCAAAAACATTCCAAACGAGGTCCAAGTTACTTTCCTCATCTAAAATTAAAGCATATCACATAATTTCTGTTTAGATTTTTGCTATTTATATTCCCAACAGTCTTTATTTTAGTTTTCTGATACACTGCTACAACTTTTTACTGAAGTTCAGTGTGTAAAATTGACTGAGAGTTTATGATTTTAGTTTTCCTTATCACACTCTATTTTCAGTATCATCTTTATCTACCTTTGGTTTCACTTTCCATTACTTTCATTTTTAAAACACAGCTTATTTTTTTGCTCTTGGCTGCCTTCTACTTGGTCATTTTTCTTTCTGACTTCCTATCTTATTCCTATCTAAACTATGAATGCAACAATAGTCATTTTTCTTCTATACATTACTACCTAGCCATATATTTTTTCATAAATTGAAATCATGGTAAAAGTTTATGTGATTCTCTAGTTTCAAAAATAGCCTTTGCTATTATTTTTTGACATATCACAATAGTTCACTAAAATTTAGCCATTTAACGAGTATATGTATTTTTGGAGAAGAAAATCACAAATTGCTTTATGTTTAGGAAATAGTACCAAAGTGAAAAGAATCAACTTAATATTTCTAATCATTTTGCTGTTGCTTATGAAGATTTCATGGATTCTTCTATGCTTATTCACACTTTCTAGTTGTGTAGACAAATTACTTTTGTTTGGATAGTAAGAGGTATAGGGCATGCAGTTATTCCTTTTCAGTATAAAACATATCAGAACAGTCACTATTTAATGTAAATGGAATAAAATGTAGAAATTCCAAATGAACACACCTGTAGATTCTTTTTGCAGGCTTTATTTAGAAGGCTATTCTTAATATAGAAATCAGCATGATTTGTACAGTATTCTAAGCTATAAAGACATCAATAAGATTTTGCATATTTTATCAATACAGTAATCATGCTGTAGACCCATGTGATTACTTCTTTATTTTCAAGGAAAGAAAAAGTTTTTTCTTAATAAGCTACAAATTGAAATATAAGAAAAATCAGAATGGCTTAAAATTTATGCTCAGAAACTTGACTGTGGGTATAATTTAAGATTTTCAAATTTTATGAAATTCACAAAATTGATCATTTGAAGCTAAAGTCCCATTAAGGAAAATAAATTAAAAAATTCATTTGTCAACCTGTTTTGTCATTCTATGTCTCATCTAAGATCTCTCTTTTGAAATCTTGCAAAGGATGTGAAAGTATGCTTTGTTTCTTTACCTTCATCTGTGTCTGTTTTTAAGGTATCGTTGTAAAACTTGGCATCCGGTTGTTCATCAATTTGCTCGAGTGGGCACCAGTATCATCTCCATACGTCCTGTCACATGCTAGTGTAGCCCAAGGGCATCCATCGCTCCAGGAACATGAAGAGACTCAAACCATTCCTTCAGGTAATTGGAATGAGGTTTATAATTGCTACTTTTTTTTGGCATATCAAATATGACATGGGTAGCTTGCCAGGCTCTGCTGTGCGGGTGCTATACTCTTGTAGTAGCTTCTAGTGCATTTATTGATGAACCATGTGGCCACACACAACGGCGAGAGATTGGCTTTGCATATATATACACATGTATAAGTGTTATATGTTTTAATATGGGTGGGTGTGATAATACAGGAGATAAATCATGTGCCTTCTAATTGGTACACCTAGGTTCGATCCAGCATTCAATATGGGCTCTGGAGTGATTCCTGACCATAGAGCAAAGAGTTATCCTGAGCATTGACAAGTGTAGCCCTTTAACTAAACAAAACCACCACCAAATAGAAACAACACTTGAAACAAAAATTAAAGGCCAGAGATAGTATATTGAGGCCTTTGCCTTCCATGTGGCCAACCCTTGTTTGATCCCTGGCATCACATATGGTGAGGATTCTAAGCACCGATCCAGGAGCAAGCCCTGAGCACTGCTAGGTATGGCCCAAAAAGGGGTGTGGCCGGAGCAACAGCACAGCAGGTATGGCATTTTGCCCTGCACGCTGCCAACCTAGGTTCTATCCCGGTATCCCATATGGTCTCCTGAGCACTGTCAGGAATAATTTCTGAGTTCAGAGCCAGAAATAACCCAACCCCTGAACATTGCTGGGTCTCCTCCACCTGCCCTCAAACACACACACACACACACACACACACACACACTCACACACACACACACACACATGCAAATACACATGCACACACACACATCCCCAAAAAGTGACTTAGAACTGATGCTATTAGATATCTATTTCTTTTGAGGGGTGTGATAGGACTGGAGGTCCATATGAGATGCTGGGAATCAAACTCAGGCAGGCTGAATTCAAGGCAAGCACCATATCTATTGTACTATCTCTCCAACCCCTCTTTCTATTAATTCTGAGATAGTATTTTATTATTTTAAAAAATCTTTTATTTAAGCCAAACTTTTACAGTCTTTACATGTGTATCTGTATTTTCCTAATTAGAAAAATACTTACATCATCACGAGACATATTGTTCTCTGTTAATACAGTTGGATATTGAGCAGATTATTTGTCGATAAATGAACAAATGGTTTGAGACTTTTTGTATTCTTGAAGCAACCAAATGCCATTGGGCTACACTGGCACGTAATAGGGTCAAGTGGAAATGTTACTGGCACCTGCTAGAGCAAATCAATGAATAACAGGATGTCAAGTGATCAAGTGAAATAAAAAAGCAGCTTTTCTTCTAAACTTTCTTCTGAAGCTACCTCATTCTACCTGGATATTTTACTTGAAATATTGAAATTTACCTAAAAAATGTTTGCTATAGTTATCATGCCCTCACTTTATTTGGGAGAAAAAAAGTCTATACATAAACAGAACAGAAATTAAACTTCAGTTAGCAAAAATAAAAAACAAATGTACTTATATAGATACTAATTTAAGAGACAACTTTCTCTATTTATACCACTATCACTATCACTGTCTTCCCGTTCATCATTGATTTGCTCGAGCGGGCACCAGTAACATCTCCATATGTCCAGTCTCATGCTAGTAGAGCCCAAGGGCACCTGCTTGCTCCAGGAACATAAAGAGCCTTAAACCATTCCATCAGGTCATGGGAATGAGGTCTATAATTGTTACTGGTATTTGGCATATCAAGTATGACACAGGTAGCTTGCCAGGCTCTGCCATGCGGGTGGCATACTCTTGTAGTCACCTCTGATTCTATTTATATATATATATATATATAAAAACCCAGATTTATATATATATACATAAACCCAGATTTAAATATATATATATATATATATAAAACCAGTTTTCATTTCAATTAATTCCTTGAAAGTTAGCAATGAGCGATAATCCAAAAAAGATAACCTGAGAAATATTAACTTTAACTCAGTGGCTTAGTCAACCTAATTTAATAATCCCGATCCTTGCTCCTTGAACATAGTCAAATGCTTACAACATATTTAAATTCATGATAAAAGAAAAATTCTTTGTGTTACTCCAAAGAGGATGGGTTTGGATTAGCATGCTATCGTCATTTTTATGAATCTCTATTAACTTAACAATTTTGTATCTAAAATATTTCCATTTGTATTCAAGTACTGAAATTTAATGAAGAGCATTTTAATAGCCTATAAGACTTGGAATTATCTAATGTTTTTAGGAAAATGTTGGGTTTTTTTAGGCATGAATTATAAAGAAAGATATATGTATTTTCTGTATTATTAAACATAAGCATAAAAATATAAACAAACATAGTTATTGTTTAACTAATATGAGAAATAAAATATTGTTAATATTTTCTAAGCTAAATAATATGTATTTTCTAGAAATTATTTACAATGCTAAGCAGAAAAAAATATAATGATGTTTTAAAATCAGAAATGTTTTTACTAATTGCGTGCCCATTTAAGGCAAAACACAATTCCAGTGTACATAGTATTATGTAGCTTCAAATCATAAATGAACTAAATTCCTATCACAAGCATATTGAAATAAATCTAGTGTTTATTTTATTTGCATTCATAGCTTTCTATATCATATTACTGTATAATAGTATGCTTATATGGATAGAAGTGTGTAATCATTAGCATTTATAGTTCTTGGTAAAAAAGCAGATGACATACACTATCATTTTCTGGCGTGCAATTCAATTGCTGGTACATTAGGAAATTTAACATAAGACATAATGTAAATTCCAATTCTGTACTCTGTCAGTAACTAACAAATGCTGAATTATTTTCATCTTTAGACATACACCATTGGAATCCATTTAAAGTGCTTAATGATGTATTAATAAACCATGATTTTCCAGCAGAGTTTCTGAACTCCCCTTACTGGAGACAGCTCTCGTACTGCCAATCAAATTAGAATGCCATGGGCTCATAGTAAATAAAGGTTAATTGGACATATAAAGGGAAAGTGAATACTAGAAATATCTGTACTTATATTTTTCTGGCACAAAACTTTGTTATGATATTTTGATTTGTCATATGTGATATTTAAAATATCAACGATGTGTGTCATCTATTTAGGTCTTAGTTTTAATATTTTGTTGCAAACATTAAGGGTCATCTACTTTTAACTTCAGAAAACCCATATATTATTTTCTGACTAATATTTTTTTGGTATAAACACATTTATATAGGATCATTTGTGCTTAGTAGGATCAAATATAAATGTGTCCTCCCCATCATTTTCTCCAATCCCAAATATCTTCCTCTTGTCTTCTGTCATAGATAATGTGAGGAATTCTTTACACTCATGAACCATAAATTCCTTCAAATATTTTACATTTCATCTCTTACTTCCCAATATGCTAAATGACTAAAATACAGTTTTCGGGACAAGACATAGTCAAGGTGCTCAGGTGTTTGCCTTGCACAAGCCAATTTTACTTTGAATCCTAACACCACAGATAGCTCCCCAAGCACTATCAGAAGCGATGCCTGAGCATGGATGGATCTAGGAGTAGGTGTTAAGCACGGCCATATATGTTTTGGTATGCTTCATATGTGAATTATGCTTGATTAAGACAAACAGAGTGATATAGAATATTTAATGAGCAGGTATTGGTACTCATCTGCTACAGAATTCCAGTATCTTAAATGTACCTAGATGTTAATCTTGCAAGCTTTAGAATGCTTCTATTAGGAAGGCAAACTATTTTGGATGTTTTACAAGGAGATTTAGAATTTATTCTCAATTGGTAAATCTTACTTTCCTATTCTAATATTCAAATTGGCAGGTTTATAACACAGTTTCCAAATTATGTATAAGGTTATATAGTAACAATAATAATCTTCAGGAACAAGAGAAAAAATATAGTTAGTAAGGCACTTGCTTTGCATATGACTGACCCTGGTTCAATCCCTGACATAAGACTGTCAGGAATGACCCCTGAGCACAGAAACAGGAGTAAACCCTGATGTATCAGAGAGCGTGGTTCAAAACGCAAAAGAAAAATAAAAGAATAACAATATTGCTAGAGGATATTAACACAAAACCAATTGAGAAATATATAGGGTGCTGCTAAACATTTGCTTGAGTGTTTACAAATGATTATTTTGAAAACTTATCAGAATTGTTTATTTTTTAAACTTCTAAAGGGACATTACTTCAAAATCCAATTGCTATGAACCCAGATATTTCCTTCAAAATATTTTAATTACCTAAACTTTAAAATATTTTTGGAGGAAATATCTTTCGAGGAGGAGAGAGCAAGCACGGGCGAGCAAGCCTGCCTGAGTGCCCGGCAACCCCCCATCTTCCCAGGTGACTGCCGGAGCCGGGCACTTTCTGTTTATTATTGTCAATGCCCATCTTATCACAACAATTCAGAGAAGTTAAGAGCTTCTCACAAGGAGAGACAAGGTATCTACAGTCTCTGGCCCAGGTATGCATATCCAGAAACTCACAGACATGGGGCAGAGCTGCTACCAGCTCTCCCTGTGCCCAGCTGCTCACAAGGCAACTGGGAGTGGGACAGAGCTGCTACCAGCTCTCCCTGTGCCCAGCCGCTCACAAGGCAACTGGGAGGGATGGCGGGTTCTAGCCCTGGCCCGCCACCCCCATCAGAGCCTCGCAACAAGCCAGACAACCCCCCCACTCCATGAGGGCCACCATTTTCCACATCTGGACCTCCCTCTTGTCAGAACTCCACCCAGCAGACGAGCCTATCACAGACGGGATCATCCACACCCACCCTGCAGCAGTTTTTTTTCAATCCGGCCCAGGTGTGCTGATCCAGAGACTCACAGACATGAGGCAGAGCTGCTACCTGCTCTCCCTGTACCCAGTCACTCACGAGGCACTCAGAAGGGATGGCGGGTTCTAGCCCTGGCCCGCCAACCCAGCAGAGCCTCGCAACAAGCCAGACAACCCCCCCCCACTTCCATGAGGGTCACCGTTTTCTACATTCGGACTTCCCTCTCGTCAGAACTCCACACAGCAGACGAGCCTATCACAGCCAGGCAAGTGGCTGTGTGGTTCATCAATAAATGCTGTATTTAGAGATGACTACAAGAGTATGCCACCTGCACGGCAAGCCTGGCAAGCTACCCGTGCCGTATTTGATATGCTATGTACCAGTAACAATTATATTAGGTCATTCCCATGACCTAATATAATGGTTTGAGGCACTTTTATGTTCCTGGAACAAATAGATGCCCTTGGGCTCTACTAGCATGAGACAGAACATATGGAGATGTTACTGGAAAGAAGGGAGGGAGGAAGGAAGGAAGGAAGGAAGGAAGGAAGGAGGAGGGAGGGAAGGAAGGAAGGAAGTACGGAGGGGAGGGATGAAAGGAAGGAAGAAAATAAGGGAGGGAGGAGAAGGAAGGAAGGAAGGAAGAAAGGAAGGAAGAAAGGAAGGAAGGAAGGAAGGAAGGAAGGAAGGAAGGAAGGAAGGAAGGAGGGAGGGAAGAAAGGAAGGAAGGAAAGAAGGGAGGTAGGAAGGAAGGACGGAGGGAGGGAAGAAAGGAAGGAAGGAAGGAAGGAAGGAAGGAAGGAAGGACGAAGAGAGGGAAGAAAGGAAGGAAGGAAAGAAGGGAGGGAGGAAGGAAGGAAGGACAGAGGGAGGGAAGAAAGGAAGGAAGGGAAGAAGGGAGGGAGGAAGGAAGAAAGGGTGGGAGGAAGGAAGGAAGGTTGGGATGAAGAAATGAAGGAATAAAGGAAGGAAGGGAGGGAGGGAGGAAGGAATGTTGGTAGGAAGGGAGGGAGGCAGGAAGGAAGGGAGGGAGGAAGGAAGGGATTGAGGGAGGATTGAGGTAGGAGGGGGAGGGAGGGAGAGAGGGGGAGGGAGAATGGAAGGAAGGAAGGAAGGAGGAAGGAGGGATGGAGGGAGGAGAAGTGAGAATGGAAGGAAGAAGGAGGAGGGAGGGTGGGAGGTGGGATGGAGGGAGGGAGGGAAGAGCGAGGGAGGAAGGAAGGAAGGAATGAAGCAAGAAAAGAAGACAGGTTGGCAGGTAGGCACAAGGAATTCTCTGTTTTCCACTAGTTTTGATTTAGGTCTATAAAATATAGAAGTTTTACAAAAATGAACATAGATTCATATGTACATATTCTTAAATAGTTAAGATATCCTAATATTAATTTTATATTAAAATTTCTACTTTTCTTTTCCCAATTCTGAATGTGTATCTCTTTTTATGGAAGCCAAAATAAACAGAAGTATTTTCTTTCAGATTTGCCTCATATGATTTGACATAGGTTTGAGCTAATTGACAAGAATGGTAATGTAAATGCTATGCAAATGAACTCCCTCTGGGACTTCTCTTTCTAAGTTCAATTGATGCCTATGCAAACATACCACTTTGTAATGTTATTTCAGGTATTTAATTTAGTGGTTTGGCTAGACATTTAGAAACATTGACAGTGACACATTGGCCTCTTATACTCTATCTCTGACAAATCTTCTCTGCTTTAGACACAGCACCATGGCTGATAAGTTTGAAAAACATAAAATGAGAGTTGATAATGTTATTATTGATAAAATTAAGTCATGGAAAACTTAAATCTGTGCTTACATGACTGTCACACACAGGCTCACACAGAAGTATTTGAAGGCTACTCCAAATATTTTTGTTGAAAATTTATGAAAAAGCTGTTTTTGTGACTGCTCAGTTTCAAACATGATTCCTAAATGTAACTATATTTGAGCTTGTTTAGTTATTTTATCTACCAATGATTAATCTTTGTCACAGCAGGTTGTTCTGTGCATTATAGACTTTCAACACCATATCTATTCTCTCCCTGCTAGGTGTCAACAGGGCCAGAATGACAGTTAACATTATTTCTAAATAGGGGAAAGAGATACTCTACAACACTAAGACACTTTACTTGTATTAAGCAAACCTGATTCTGTCCATTATACAGCATATGGCACTCCGAAAATTCTGAATGAGAAAAAAAATCAGCAAAAAATATTCAACAACAAAAACATTCATCAACAAAAAATCATTTCTAAATATCTTATAAAAGAAAATTATCCCTGTTGAAAGTCCTATCTTCTGAGGTTACTCATAAATACTTATATTTTTATGAGAATTATACTGTCAAAAATTTCATTTGTGAACTCTCAGAATTTTTCACCTGACAACAATCCCAAAGATTATTTTTCCTCTAAATTGTTTGTTGACAAATATGTAGTACTTTAGATTAGGCTAAACACACTCATGTGCCTTTTTAATAATTATTTTCCACACAGCTATCTGCTCTCTTCCATCATCATACCCAAACTGTAGTGACATCAATCTCCCAATCTCAAGTATTTTGTCTCTTCAATTCAAAATGTGAACATGCCCATGCCTTCCCTTTCCAGGTGACAAATAGAAACCACAGAAATCGTATGGTTTCTTTTCTTGATTCCATTTTATGAAAACCAAATCCCCATATGAACAGTTTCAGTAATTGAAATCGAAAAGAGTTGTTTTACATCATTTTCCCAGTAGCCTATCTGTTCTATAAGTAAAGTTAAGTTCAGTAATACATGCTCCCTCATTAACAAGAGAAGAATCAATACAGATCAATCCTAAATTCTAATTTAAACTCTACTATCATAAGCAGGTAGGATGTTTGCCTAACATGCAGCTGACCCGATTAGATTTCTGGCATCCCATATGGTCCGTCTGAGCACCTCCAGGAGTAATTCCTGAGTGCAAAGCCAGGAGTAACCCCTGTGCATGGACAGGTGTGACCCAAAAAAGCAAATAATAATAATAATAATAATAATAATAATAATAATAATAATAACAAACATATGTGTTTTTTTCAAAAAATGATTATATTGAGAATTTTTATATGTTCTCATCCTGAAATTATATTTTAAAGTATTAAAATTAGTAATTCAAGTAAATTTCATAATTTCATCTTTTCTGACAGCCGCATAGTATTCCATAGTGTAGATGAACCACAGTTTCTTTAGCCAGTCCTCTGTTCTCGGGCATTTAGGTTGTTTCCAGATTCTAGCTATAGTGAATAGCGCAGAGATGAATAAAGAAGTACAGATAGTGTTTCTGCTATGTGTTTTTCGGTCTCTCGGGTATATTCCCAGGAGTGCTATTGCTGGATCAAATGGGAGCTCAATATCTAGTTTTCGGAGAAATGCCCATATTGATTTCAAAAGGGCTGGACCAGTCGGCACTCCCACCAACAGTGGATCAGAGTACCTTTTTCCCCACATCCACGCCAGCACTGGTTGTTCTTGCTGTTTTGGATGTGTGCCAGTCTCTGTGGTGTGAGATGGTACCTCATTGTTGTTTTGATTTGCATCTCCCAGATGATTAAAGATGAAGAGCACTTTTCATGTGCCTTTTGGCCATTCGAATTTCTTCTTTTTTGGAAGCTTCTGTTCATTTCTTCTCCCCATTTTTTGATGGGGTTGGCTGTTTTCTTCTTGTGGAATGCTACCAGTGCCTGATATATCCTGGATATTAACCCCTTGTCAGATGGGTATTGGGTGAATATCCTTTCCCACTCTGTGGATTGTCTTTGTATCTTGGTCACCGTTTCTTTTGAGGTGCAGAAGCTTTTTAGTTTTATATAATCCCATTTGTTTATCTTTGCTTCCATTTGCTTGGTCAGTGGTGTGTCATCTTTAAAGATACTTTTCGTTTCGATGTCGTAGAGCGTTTCTCCTATGTTTTCTTCGATGTATCTTATAGATTCATGTCTGATGTTGAGATCTAGAATCCATTTTGATCTGACTTTTGTGCATGGCGTTAGAAGGAGGTCTAAGTTCATTTTTTTACATGTAGCTGCCCAGTTTTCCCAGCACCATTTGTTGAAGAGGCTTTCTTTGCTCCACTTAATATTTTTTGCTCCTTTATCGAAGATTAAGTGGTTGTATATTTGAGAATGTGTTTCAGGATACTCAGTTCTATTATATAGGTCTACAGGTCTGTCTCTATACCAATACCACACTGTCTTAATTACAACTGCTCTGTAGTAGAGCTTGAGGTTGGGGAAAGTGATACCTCCCATCTTCTTTTTTCCCAAGGATTGCTTTTAGCTATTCGTGGAGTTTTATTATTCCATACAAATTTCAGGAGTGTTTGTTCAATTTCTTTGAAGAACATCATGGGTATCTTTATAGGGACCACATTGAATCTGTATAAAGCTCTAGGGAGTATTACCATTTTGATAATGTTAATCCTTCCGATCCATGAGCAGGGAATATGTCTCCATTTCCTCAGGTCTTCTTTTTATTTCCTGAAGTAACGTTTTGTAGTTTTCTTTACCTGCAAATAGATGGACATGGAGACTATCATGCTGAGTGAAATTAGTCAGAAGGAAAAGGACAGATATAGAATGACTGCATTCATTAATAGGACATAAATAGATACCAGTGTTTTACTAAATGTGGGAAATGGTAATGGCAGATTAAAACTCACCATTGAATATACACAAAGAGACTTAAGTGATAAACTCTAAATACCTGCAGGGCTAGCCACAATGTGTAAAATAAGAGGGAGAGAGATGCAGAGACAGAGAGAGAGACAGAGAGAGAAAGAGAGGAAACTGGGGTACCTGCTATTAAGGCAGCATGGGGGTGGGCAGGAGGGGGTGGGGTACATTGGTGGTGAAAATGGGGCACTGGTGGAGGGATGGGTGCTGGTATACTGTATTACCAAGAACCAATTATGAACACCTTTGTAATTGTATGTTTCACTGTGGTATAATAAAAAATAAAAATAAATAAAATTAGTAATTGCCTTATGAGAAAAAAAATTTAAATGCTTTAAAAATTTATATAAAGTGGGGAATATTTGATTTTATTGCTTACAAAATCATTTTTATATAACTGGGAAAATGTAGAACCTAGTATCCATGTTTTCTCATAAATATATATGTATAAACATGTATATGTAAGTATATATACATATATGCATACAGAACATTTATATACATATATACATATATGTATATATACATATTTGTAAATTTCCAGTAAACAAATTAAATTCTTGCAAATATAACCCATACTTAAGGCCATTTACTGTAAATTATTCTATATGCACAATGTGGAGCTGTACTTAGGGTACTCAAAGCCTAATTCCCACACTAAAGTATATCAAGTGTTTATGTGTAATTTTTGATTAAAAGTATGCTTTTTAGCATTGACCATTTTAAAAAATGACTATAATCGTCTCTTAATTTTTGTTAACTGTTCTTACCATGTTAAAGGAATAATTAGGATCCTTTAACATATGAATAATATTAATAAAATTCATCTAACAAACATTTATTAAGCATCAATGGTTTCCAAGCAAAACTGATAGGAACTAAAATTTAGGTAGCAAAAAATATAAACAAAAATCCTCCCTTTTGTTTGACTTATGTTTTACCAATGCTGACAGAGTGTAAAGATAAATAGTAAGCATATTTATATAAACTAAAAGCCAAGTTTGACTTACGTTATTGATCCCTTGTTGTTAGCTTCTTTTTGCAGACTATAATCAATGTGGCCAAAAGCCTGCTATCATGAAAATCAGATTTTTATATGTCTATTTTTAAAAGCTCAAACAAGAAAAATTTTAGTCATCAGGAGAGCATCTTTTAGTCATCTAGAGAGCATAACTGTAAAATTTCATTTTTTAGCTACTCTGTTCTATGACTTTACAGTTTTTTTATTAAACCCATTTAACAACCTGGTAGTTCCATTGTGTTTTCCAAATCAGAGAATAATGGTCTATGAAGTTAAGCAATATGATATAGATGTCCCACCATCCTCCCTCCTGTGTTCTATCTTCCAGAAGTTCTCCTAAAAGTCCTTTCTTTGTAAGTAATGACATCACTTTTAATGATCTCAGTTCTAATGACCTCAGTTCTTGGCTTAACTCACTTCTAAAATATTTTCTTAAAGCTGTTCCTATAAACATACTGTATTTTGATGTCTTTCATGATCCCAGCTTTGTTGTTGACTGGATCAAAATTCCTTATATTCCTAGCAATAAAAGATAGCAAATATTACCTGAGAACAAAATGTATAGAGCTGGAATCCAAAATAGAGGCAGGAATTGATATTCTACTTATTATAGCTAGGCACAAGCTCACTGAGGAACTGACAATCTTGAACATAAAATTTTTTGTGGTGTGGGCCCCGGCAACTTTATATTAGGTTTTTTAGCGCCTGGCTACGATGTGGACATGAGATATCGGTGCCGCCAGGTCGGGCGTCGTGATCGTGATTGGGAATTAATTAAATTTCACATCGTCAATAATTTGACATTTGTCTCATTCACTAAAATTTGTATTCCATAAAGAAGCATTTTATAAAGAACTTGCCATGGAGGCGGGCTGGGGAGGGGGAGGGAGCTGGGGACATTGGTGGTGGAAGATGGGCACTGGTGGAGGGATGGGTGCTGGAACACTGTATGACCAACCCAAATATGCATATCTTTGTAATTGTATATCTCACGGTGGTATAATAAAATACTTATAAAAAGAAGCATTTTACATATTTCATTTATTGTAATATCAACATTGCTTGTAAATTAAATATAGGTAATAGTGTATTAACAATAGATTATAATTCTTTGCACGTTAAGCCAGCACTCTCCTAAGTGGGAACTCTACAAATTCTTAAAGTGTTTTGGAAATAAAAGAATGGTGACTAAGAAATAGCTATTCAAAGACAAAAGTGAGCTTTCTCCCAAGCTCCTTCTGAAAAGAAAGGTGAAAAATATACACCAATTTCGAACATGTCCTCTAAACCTCAACGACTGTTTTGATTTGTGGCTCAGTTTATTCGTATGTGTGAAAAGTTGACATCTGTGAAGTCATTTTTTTAAAGAAGCCTTGGAGCCATTTTAGAGAAATTGTATTACCTGTGTGGTTTGAACCAAATCAAAGATCTTCAAATTTAGCCAAAAACCTTTAACAGGGTCAAAAATTTGTTCTTGGCCAAAAGCAACTATTTTAACAATCATAAAACAGTTGTTTAAGAAGTCATGCTGACCAAAAGAACAGATGATTATGAACTTTACCTGGAGGCTAGAATCATTTTTTTCTTGTTATGCTTTCTATAGAATCAGTAACCAGCTATGTCTACTAAATAGTTGAAGCTCATTAACACTAATTTATCTTTCCACTGACCATCTTATTTATGTTAAAAAAATTCTTTCTGTATCCACGTAACTTAAACTCTATTATGTAATCCTAAATAAACTCTATTATGTAATCCTAAATAAATTCTTTATCTTTTTTCATGTCTTAGTTTCAAGGTTAAAATAAATGTATTTATCCATATATGTTATATATGTTATGTATGTAATATATATTCTATATATATTATTGTGATACAGCAAGATAGAGCATGTAATCATAATTTCCCTTCTTGCTCACTATATGCCTTCGAGAATATTTGGAATTTTTAAAGACTCATACATTTCATCCTTTAAAGCAGAATGGTGATGTCGATGTCACATGACTGACTATAATTTTCTGAGAATAAAATTATACGTGTGTATATTAAAAAGAATGTTTCTGGGGCCGGAGCCGTAGCACAGCAGGTAGGGCATTTCCCTTGCACATAGCCGACCCAGGTTCGATCCTCAGCATCCCTTATGGTCTTCCGAATGACACTAGGAGTAATTCCTGAGTGCAGAGCCAGGAGTGACCACTGAATATTGCTGGATGTGATCCCCCAAAAAAAAGAATATTTCTCACAGCAATATTTACAAATGATTTTAAAACAAGCTAAAATTAATATTGGGCAGATATTCTTTGAAAGCACAGTGCTTAAATTGAGTAACAGGAATGATAACACTTGACTTCATACAAAGGGACACATAAATTACAATAGACAACAGCATGCAAAGCTACATATTTAATCAATTTGTGATGAATGTAGAGTGATAAAAAATAACTCCTATGGGAGTACACAATGCAGAAAAATACATACACAAAGATTTATTTCTTGATAGATTCTTTTTGCTAAGAGTTTACTCTTGGAATAAATTGTTTAACAGTTTTATTCTCCCCATTTTTCTTCCTTATTTAAAAGGATTTTTTTGTTTGCTTTTTATACATCCCTTTACAGACTTTCTTTCTTACCACAGATCAGTGGCCTTTTCACTCTCCATGTGCTGATCTGGCAATCACCATCCTAGCACCACTGGCACCACCTTGTCATTCAAAATGCAAAATTTTCGGCAGATCTCTCAGGCAAACAATGAACAAGCCAAGATTCTGCCACCAACCACATTGTCTCCCTTTATAGTTCTAAATACAAGTACTGCAGAAGGTTCAGACCACACCCCAAAGACTAGTTCCACCCTAAAACCTCAGTCAGCTCTGAGATTCTTCATCACCATTACCCAGGTTTGAGATATTGTGGCCACTGGGCCCCTTGCTCAGGCCTGGACCGATTAATCCCATACTATCCCTATCACTATCCTCCCGTTAATCATCTATATGCTAGAGCGGGCACCAGTAATATCTCCATATGACCTGTCTCATGCTAATAGAGCCCAAGGGCATCTATTTGCTCCAGGAACATAAAGAGCCTCAAACCATTATATTAGGTCATGGGAATGAACTAATATAATTGTTACTGGTATTTGGCATATCAAATAAAACAGGGCAGCTTGCCAGGCTTGCCATGCAGGTGGCATACCCTTGTAGTCACCTCTAAATATAACATTTATAGATGAATTGCGTGGCGCGCGCCATGCGAGAAGGGCTGTGATAGGCTGTTGCTGGGTGGAGTTCTGATGAGAGGGAAGTCCAGATGTGGAAAATGGAGGCCCAATAGAGTGGGGGGGGGTCATCTGGCTTGTTGTGCGGCTCTTCTGGGGTGGCGGGCCAGGGTTAGAACCCACCATCTGTCCCAGGCACCTCATGAGCAAGTAGCAGCTCTGCCCCATGTCTGTAAGTCTCTGGTTCAGCATACCTGGGCCAGATTGAAAAAAAAAAAAAAACTGCTGCAGGGTGGAACTTCGATGAGACGGGCTGTGATAGGCTGTTGCTGTGTGGAGTTCTGACGAGAGGGAAGTCCGGATGTGGAAAATGGCAGCCCAATGGCGTGGGGGGGGTCATCTGGCTTGTTGTGCTGCTCTGCTGGGGTGGCGGGACATGGCTAGAACCCGCCATCCCTCCACGGCACCTCGTGAGTGGGTGGGCACAGGGAGAGCAAGTAGCAGCTCTGCCCCATGTCTGTAAGTCTCTGGTTCAGCATACCCTTTACCAGTGAAGTTCTAAGTTTCTTCCCCTGCACTGCCCAAGAAAAGAATCCCATCTTAGCCCTCCCTTTACCACATCCAGACTTCCCCCTCTTCAGAACTCCACCCAGCAGACCAGCCTATCACAGCCCATCTTATTGAGTTCCACCCTGCAGCAGTCCTTTTTTTTTTTATTTTTTTATTTTTATTTTTTTTTTATTTTTTGGGTCACACCCGGCAATGCTCAGGGGTTTCTCCTGGCTCTACACTCAGGAATTACTCCTGGTGGTGCTCGGGGACCATATGGGATGCCGGGGATTGAACCCTGGCTGGCAGGGGGCCGGCTGCATGCAAGGCAAACGCCCTACCCGCTGGGCTATCGCTCCAGCCCCATGCAGCAGTCCTTTTTAAATCCGGCTCAGGTATTATGATCCAGAGACTCACAGACATGGGGCAGAGTTGCTACTGGCTCTCCCTGTGTCCAGCTGCTCACGAGGTGCCCAGGAGGAATGGTGGGTTCTAGCCCTGGCCCGCCACCCCAGCAGAAACTCGCAACATGCCAGACGAACCCCCACTCCATGAGGGCCTCCATTTTCCACATCCGGACTTCCCCCTCATCAGAACTCCACCCAGCAGACCAGCCTATCACAGCCCAGCTCGCGTGGCGACTTGCAGCCACGCAGTTCATCAATAAATGCTGGATTTAGAAATGACTACAAGAGTTTGCTACCCACACAGCAGACCCTGGCAAGCTACCCATGTCGTATTTCATATCCCAAATACCAGTAACAATTATAGACCTCATTCCCATGACCTGAGAGGTTTGGGCTCTTTATGTTCCTTGAGCAAGCAGATGCCCTTAGGCTTTACTTGCATGAGACAGGACATATGGAGATTTTACTGGTGCCCGCTTGAGCAAATCAATGATGAATGGGAAGACAGTGATACAGTGAGCCATCCCTTGAACATGCACCTGCCCCCCATCCCCATCTTAATGGATCCCATTTAAATTTTTAATTTCTCGCATGTAATTTAATTACTTACATGAAATTTTTTTGGTTAAGTTTAACTGAAATACAGCCATAATCACTTATATGTTGTTAATGTATTGTCTAGGGCTGCTCTTGTGCTCCAAGAGCAGAGCTGAGTAGTTGCAACAAGAAACATTTGAAACACAATTTAAATTATTAGCATTTGCTTCTAGCCCCAGTGCTTTGAATGAGGTGTTTTGTAAGCACTTTATTTATCTTCTGTGAACCTTTTTGTCAGATGTGTTGTGAGAACATTTTCTTTTATTTCATAGGAATCTTTATTTAGTCATCCTTTCTTTCATAACTCAAGGAAATTTCTTGTTTTGATGTAGTGCCTTTGTTTACATTGACTTCTGTTTTCTTTCCCAATAGCATTTAATCCCTAAGATAACTCTGAAGTCAGTATTTTATAGACTTAAATCTAATTTTTAGGTTTCTGATTCATTTTTAATTAAATTTATTTATGATTGATATAGGGTACCAATTTTTTAATTGTATGTAGCTAATCAGTTTCCCCCATCTTTATTTATTGATGAGAATGTCTTGTTCCTTTTTATGTACCCAACTCTTTTTGTAGTGCATTTAATATTAATAATATTTAATGATTATTTAACCTAAGGTAGCAATTCTTCCATTGATCTAAGTGTTCATCTTTCTTCCTGTACCACACAGCTTTGATTAACTTTATAGTAAAATTTAAAACAAAGAATGCAAGACCAGCCATCTTTTTTTCTCAAAATTATTTTGGCTATTCAAGGAATTGTTGCCTCCAGAAAAATATTTTAACAAATTCAAAAACATTTTACAAAATTTTAATTTTTTTCCTTGTAGAGCTTTACACTCAATTCCAAATATCTGGTCCTTGACAAATGCATCTTTTGATCACACTAAATATGTTTTGACTACTGATTTGAATATTATTTACTTTCTCTCATTAGTGATTTCTAAAGGCTCCATAATCAGTTCACTTCATATCACTCCATATCAGTTCACTTCTTCTATGTGCTCAGTTTGTGATTATCTTTTCTAAAAATAAAAATCTATTTTATAACATCTAGTTTAGCATATAAACTATCACTTGATTACTTGATCTCTTGAGTCTCGTTATTCATTGATTTGCTCGAGCGGGCACCAGTAACACTTACATTGAATATAAATTATACACTTTTTAATAAATAAATTTAGAGGTTCAGAGAGATAATACAGAGTGAAGGATGCTTACCTTGCACAACACCAACCCAGGCTCAATATCCTGTATTGTAATAAAAATTATTGTAATAATAATTAAAAAATAAAGCATTGTAATAAGAATTATGTCAAAAAGTAGAAATGAGATGGTAGTTGGAATTCTAATCTGTGTCATAACCTAAATTAAGTATCTAAGTTTTCTTACTCTGCATATCACTTTATCACTTGATTTCTTCACATCCCGGTATTCAGGTATTCATCAATTTGCTCAAGCGGGCGCCAGTAACTTTTCGATTTGACCCTATAATGTGCCAGTGTAGCCCAATGGCATCTGGTTGCTTCAGAAATACGAAAAGCCTCAAACCGCACGCTCAGGGTCTTGACGAAGAAGTCTGACCATCTTGTTGGTGGGAGACCACGTGATCTTTTGACATCCCGTGGGATCCAGTCAGTAATGGCTCTAGTCCAGCAGTAGTCTCCAAATCGCATTACATGTCCAGCCCATCTGATTTTCAATGACTTGGCTAACAAGACAGCGACCCTGACTCTAGAACAGTGATGGAGGTGGGAGCTCCGCATATCAGAGTAAGAAATACATGAAACACAATAAAAGTACACGTATAAACAAACAAAAAGAGACCCCAAAAGCTAGAAGGCTAAAAACAAAAAGTGTAAATTTGTGAATTTTGTTGCTTCATGAACCATATCATTTTCTCATACAATTATTTTTTCACTTTTTTGGGTCTGAATTTAGAAAGAATGTGAAACAAGAGAAGTATTTTCCCTCCAGGAAGAAAAGCATAATTTTAAATTAAACAATAAGATGATGTGTTAGATATCTGTAATTATAAATTCATTTTTTTTATTTTAGAGATCTCAAAACTTCCCCCCTCACACACACACACACACACACACACACACACACACACACACACACACAAACAGACATTTTACTTCTAACAGGTGTTACAGAGCTTATTGAGTACCTCACAGAATTGTTTAACCTATTTTCTAACACTTAGTTCCATTTGTGTCTGTCGCTAACAACATTGTCACCTTCATCTGGAGGAGACAGTTTCACAAGGTCATGGACAAGGTCAGCAGCAATAAACATCTCTAAAAGATCCAATTAGGCCTGCAATAGGATCAGGGTGACAGTTTGTTTATCTATTTAATCTTTAATTTATTTTTAAAACTTGCTATTTTGAGTTTATCACCTATTTCATAGTTGTATAATAAGGTTCAAAATATGTTTTTTTATACTGAATTTTTAAAACATAACAGTACTGTGCTATCTGTGCAATAAATCCCTGCCCTGAAATAAAGGGAGAAATTGTTTTTGCAGGGTTAACATGAAGTTATCCATTTGGATTATTTTCAGTTGCACTAATTTTTATACGATGTTGTTATTTCACAAAAACAACATCCCATATACAAATATTAACAGTTGTTTGACACATATTCTGAACTTGGGTTGAATGGTTAAATATCTTGACAGCAATTAGTTAAGGATTTAGGACATGATATTTTTTTGTATTGTACATACTGCTTTCAAGCAGATTTGTTAAACAATATTTTCTCTTTCTCTGTTTCTATCTATCTTTAAATCTGTGATCATCTATCCTAAGAGTGAGAGAAATAGAAATTTAGTCTGCTCATATAAGCATTTTATAAACTTATTATTAAATATATATGTATATATACATATAAATGTATATACATAATTATATATATAATTTATATATATATATAAATTCCCAAAGGCACAAAATTTTAAATAAGTATAACCTAATATGTCAGGTATCTAAAAGTGAATAATCTAGAAATATTTTTACACTGAAATGTTTTTTAAAAAAATTGTAAATCCACAATTATGAGTAGAAAAATACAGGTTAGACTCAGTTACCGAACAAATAAACTTAATTAAATGGTATAATATTAGAGAACCACAGCTGGATCCTAATTCACTGTCAGGATCAATCCCTGAGCACAGATTGAGAAGTAACCCTTATGATCAACCAGGAGTGGCCCAAAGCAATCCCCAATAAAATAAATTAGGAAAATAAAATTACCTATGAAGAGAACATTGAAGATTCACTAGATAGCCGACAGAAGAATAAATATTTAAATGTGAGGTATGTGACTGAGTAGTGGAATAAATGAAGTTCTGGGAAAGAGAGGGGAATAAAAGGAATAGGAGAAGGAGGAGGAAAAATATCTAGAAAAATCCTTGAAGAGGGAATTATCTTCACTCAGTGTTCTAAAGGGTACTCAATTATTCTCTTCTGTTTGTTTTTGATGCAAGAATTGAGACTTGCATCTCAATTAGAGACTCCTTATTTAACTTTTGCATCTCAAAAGTTAGAGACTCTTATTGTTTGAGATTCAGAACAGGGCAGTTGTAATGATTGACTTTCTGTTTTCTGTAAGCTTTTTTGTTAAGGAAAGGTACACATATCTCTTAATATCAATATCAACTCTAACAAATTAGTTTTACTATAAAAATATAGTGCCAGTTATATTTCAAGGTATTCAGGAAACAAAGCATTTCTCTACAAATTATTAGTTTCAACAGTTTTTAAGTTAATAAATTGATTTATTTACAAATGTTATAATAAAATAAGTTCTATGATAAAAACTTCCATGGGGAAATTTATGTTACTTAAAATACACTCTCACAAAGAATAAACCTGTTCAACCATAGAATAAAAGAAAAATACTTAATAAATGGAAGCAGAGTGCTAAGAGCAAATAAAACTGAAAACCTTCATGAACCAGTGTGGTGAGAAATTAGCATCATGATGAAATGCCAAAATAATGTGATTGTATATGTAAATAACTGGTGTTATTAAGAAATTATATAAAAGATTAAGGATCAAACCAGGTAAAAACACAAATTTCATTGCTGCAGAACTTGTGTTTGAGTTCTAAATACCTATTCATTGCGTAATAGTTCCTTCCTTTTATCCCAGCCAAGTGTTGCACCAATACTCCAGGGACACCTCCAGATTCTACTGGAGAAAGTAGTAGATAAAAGACAGTTCATGCAGCCTCTCTGCTCCTTTTAAATCAGCTAGGAGCCAGCTGTTTCATTGCAATCAAATCTGTACTTTGAGCAGACTCATGACATCTATCAAAACAGTGTTTACATTTTCTTAATAATGTTAACTTAAGCATTTTATTGCTATGCTCAGTAAATTTTGTTTGTACACTAAAGAAATCTGCACATAGGAAAGACAGTTAAGCAATAGGCAGACTGCATAAAAAGCCCAGTATCTCTAGAGGTTAGCTGCAGGACACTTGGAATGACATAAAGACTGTTGCCTTTGTCAAGAGTCAACTGAAAATCCCCTGTGGTCAGGAAAATGTTGGTGAAAGCAAATGCCCTTCCTTGCAAACATCTGGAGCCCTATCTTTGCAGCTTAAACAGAAGAGGACTGTGAAAAAATGCTTAGAATCCCAGTAAAATGATGAGATGCAGATTGCTGTTGTTCCCACATTGTTTTAAAAAATGCACAATTTTAAGTAAGCATTCTTCCTTTCTATTCAGGACTTCAAACAGCAAATGACAAAAAATCAGAAGTTTTGCAACTAATCCACTCTTAAGTTACCCAACCACAAAATTATATTTGAGCAATTACCTTGACAGTGAAAACATGGGGCTTATTCTTTCTCTTTGCTCAAATAAGTCAGAAAGAGAAAATATAATTAAAAAGAAAACCTGCCATTTATTATCATGCTTGAAAATTACAGTAATAATAATTTAATCCCAGGTTAATATCTATTCATATTTTCCACATTTTCATCACTACCATATAGAAAACAAAGGGATAATGATTAAACTTAATTAGTATCATGTTTGAAATTTGGAAACCTGACTGTTGAATTTGATGTCTTGGCTCTACCCAAAGGTCTTATGTTGATAGAATTCCAAATTAAATGAAATTGGCTATTATAATTGTATGTTTTAAAAATGATTAGAAATTTGTAGAGAAAAACCAGCACAATATATATCTGAATAAAATTGGCACTTATTTATAGTTTTAAAATTATATCAATTTACAAATCAGCCAAATATAAAAAACTTCTCCTTTCTTCCCATGTGCATGAATAGTATGATTCTGCCATGAACTACCGCTAAAATAACACATAACAAAAAATAATAAACTACCTCTATAATAACATATAACAAAAAAAATAAACTACATCTATAATAACATATAACAAAAAAAAATAAACAGGGGGGCTGCTGGCTCTCCCTCTGCCCAGCCGCTCACAAGGCACCCGGGAGGGATGGCAGGTTCTAGCCCTGGCCTGCCACCCCAGCAGAGCCTCGAAACAAGCCAAAGGACCCCCACTCCATGAGGGCCTCCATTTTCCACATCTGGACTTCCCCATCATCAAAACTCCTGCCCAGCAGACCAGCCTATCACAGCCCGGCTCATCAAATTCCACCCCGCAGCAGTCATTTTTTAACCCGGCCCAGGTATGCTGATCCTGAGATTCACAGACATGGGGCAGAGCTGCTGCTGGTTCTCCCTGTGCCCAGCCACTCACGAGGCACCCGGGAAGGATGGCAGGTTCTAGCCCTGGCCTACCACCCCAGCAGAGCCTCATAACAAGCCAGATGACCCCCGACTCCATGAGGACCTCCATTTTCCACATCCGGACTTCCCCCTCGTCAGAACTCCACCCAGCAGACCAGCCTATCACAGCCCAGCTGGCCCGGCCACTTGCGGCTGCACAGTTCATCAATAAATGCTGGATTTAGAGATGACTACAAGACTGTGCTACCCGCACAGCAGAGCCTGGCAAGCTACCCATGTCGTATTTCATATGCCAAATACCAGTAACAATTATAGACCTCATTCCCATGACCTGATGGAATGGTTTGAGGCTCTTTATATTCTTGGAGCAAGCAGGTGACCTTGGGCTCTACTTGCATGAGACAGGTCATATGGAGATGTTACTGTTGCCCGCTCGAGCAAATCGATGATGAATGGGAAGACAGTGACAGTGATACAGTGAACAAAAAATAAATCTGGGGTCTCCAAAGTGAAATTCCTAGAATTTTTATTTGCCTTTTTAATTCAGTTCACCTAAATACATCATAATGTTGAAGATTTGACAGATACTTAAAGAAATTCAGCGTCCAGGTGTCACCTTAAATAATCCTGAGTAAAATCCTAAAATTTAACTGAAATAATGATGTATGTACCTAAATATCACAAGCTTACAATATTATGAAAAAGCAAATAATCTTACCTCTTAAGATCCTGTCCTAATTAGAAGAAACCAAAAGTGTCCTCAATTGCAATATATTCTTTTAATTCAGTGTTAAATAACATCATACTGTGCAGAAGGTTCAGAACTCTGGAATAATTTTCTCTGTGTGGTGACTGTTTCATGAATCTGTACTAATTAGAAACAGAGTGGCTTAAAGTCATTCCTTCAAAAACATTGAAGGCCTGAAGGTCACAGACTACTGCTTGAATCCATAAGATTATCATTTCTTAATTCCTTGAATTTTCGACAAAATACAGTGTAGAGTCTCTGAACATAAGCAAGAACAAATTGTACTGCAACCAATAGACAATAGGAAACTGAGAGCTGGAGACATGTTCGAAGAAACTGAGAATGTGATTTTAGAGTTCAGAAGTACAAATTCTGTACAGAGACAGTAGTTGTATATGGGAGTTGGGGGATGAACTGGTGTTCCTCAAACCTGAGTATTTGCCTCAACGTGGGCCTCCACTCTTTTGGAGATCCAGCCTGTGGCAGGGAGTTGTTTGTGTAGAGAATGTTTCCAGCCTTTGACTTTGAGCCTGTGTTTGTTCTGATTATTCAGATGTGTTTCTTTTAGGCAGCAGAATGTTGGATTCAGTTCTTTAATCCATTTTGCCACTCTGTGTCTCTTAATTGGTGCATTTGGACCGTTGATGTTGAGAGAGATTATTGTCATCGGGTTCTGTGCCATCTTTCTGTTTAAACTTGTGTGTTTTCGGATTCTGTCTTATTTTGCAGTAGACCCTTCAATCCTTTTAAAGTTGGTTTTGAGTCTATGAAGTTCCTGAGTTGTAGTTTATCTATGAAGTTGTATATCTTTCCTTCACATCTGAATGTAAGTCTAGTCAAGTAAAGAACTCTTGGTGACACCTGCAGTTCATTGAGCCTTTTCACAATATCCCACCATTGTTTTCGGACTCAGAATGTTTCATCTGAGAATTCTGCTGTAAATCTTAAGGATGCTCTTTGTATGTGATTTCCTTCTTTGATCTTGCTGCTTTCAGTATTCTGTCTCTATGTGTTGTTTTGTCATTTTAATTAGGATGTGTCTTGGAGTATTCTTATTGGGGTTTCTTTTAGCTAGTATCCTACGGGCCTCCTGAAACTGTGAGCATGCGTTCTTCAGTTCTGGGAACTTCTCAGCAGTGATGGCTTTGACAGTCTCTTCTTCATCAGGGTTTTCTTTTTTTGATCTTCTGGGATCCCAATGATTTGTAGGTTGTTCCTCTTGGCTTTGTGCTCCTCAACCTCATTGGCGAAAGTTCTAACCCTTTACCCTTGGACTGAGTGTTTATGCACAGTGCCCTGGGCGCCAACCCAGTCTTTAGGGAAAGGTGAACCTAGAGCCTGTTCTCTGGGTCTTGCTCAGTGCCAGGAACTCCTCTATCCTCTGTTGAGGCTCAGGCACCGTCTGCGCCTCACCCCCCACATTCCCTGTCTCAGTGGTACTGCCTGCTTCCTGCAACAGCCTCTGCTGCCCCCACAGAGACTGGCTGCCCCTGCTGGGGATTGGGGACCCAATTAAAGGATCCCCAGGCCAGATTGAAGAGATTAGTCCCACTGTTGCTTAGACTACTTAGAGCTCCTATTGTGGGCCAGACCAAGTGTGCCTCCATGCTTCCCCACCTCATCCCCGAAAGCCTCTCACACCCTCCCTGGAAACTCTCCTTGGAAATCTCTTAGCCCTCCCTAGAAACTCCCTGGAAACATGGAATCTCTGGAAAGAGCCACTAGACCCTCTTACTAGCAAAAAAATATAATAAAATAAGAAAAAAGTGGACAACATTTTTTCCTCTAAAATCCTGAAGTTCATAACTTTTGCTGTCATAAAACCTTAAGTTCATCGTGTGATACCAACCCAGTTTATCGACAGTATCCTCTTTATTCAGAACTTAAAATTAAGAGAAAAAATTACATGCTGTGGTTTGCAACACCGTTAATGATAAAGTTTCAGGCATAACAACAATCCCTTACCACAATGTCCCTCAGTGGCCACTTCTGTCCAAATTTGTCCTAGCCCCACCTTCCCCCACTTCATAATATACCTCACTTGTGGAACTAAAGAGCAATTCTCAGTTTCTATTTTCTCTTGGATAATTTTTATAGTGTCCTAAATATAAGATAAATCATTAGGTGCCATCCTTCTTGTGACTAACTTTATTCAGCATGGTGTTTTCCAAATCCATTTACAAATTGCATGTTTTTATCTTTTCTTATAGCTAAGTAGTGCTTCATTATATATATATATATATATATATATCATTATATATATATATACACACATATATATATATATATATATATATATATATATATATGCACTGAAATTTTATCCAGTTATCTATCCTCAGACAGTCCAGTTGTTTCCATATATTAGCTCTCATGGACAACATTGCAATAATACATTGCATTTTATGTTAGTGCAGCACTGTTCAAAGTAGTGAAAATATGGAAAATTCACTTAAATACCTCCTTTGTAGCCAGATAGTATGAGGGGTAGCCAAGCCACTTGCCTTGCATGTGAAAGACCCAGGTTCCATATCTGGCACACCATATTGTTCATAGAGCAGTGTCCTGAATTATGAGTCAGTCTTAGGCACAGGATCATGAAAAAGCCCTGAGCAACTCTGGGTGTGCACTTCCCCCAAAATAATAAAGGGAAAACCTTCCTCCACTGTCATTCATAGATTATTTTAACCAAAAGATGAGTGGTATGTAACCAGGCCTTAAATTCAAAACTAAATTTAACCATTTCAGTTCAATAATGATGGATAATGGTAGATATAAACATATACATTTATACATAATAATAATTAAAATATTATTGATTCACCTAATTGTCTTTAAAAATTTACTTATTACTCATAATTATTGTTTAGAATTCATCTTTTTTCTACTGATGCTACAAAAATATGGCTATTAGAAGCATATGAAGATGTGGAGTTGCTAGTAGCTACCTATTATGGCCTCAATATCAAAGACTGAATATACAATGCAACTGATAAAATGAGGAAAGGAGAGTTAGGTTGTTGTTCTGTTTCAGAAATTAATTAAGAATATGTAATTATGGTTCTTCAATTCTAAGTAATTTACACACTACTTCAACTTTTCCCACACATTCATGTATCACATACCTCCAATACTAGTCATAGAGCAGAAGCTGTACAAGTAGTTTGTAGTATTTTCTCAAAAACAAAACAAAACAAATAAATGATTTATAATTTTCATATCCATTTGAGATACATAGCAACAAGAAGATAAAAGTTACAATTTGCTAATTATTTTGAAAATAGTGACTTTATATAGTGGTAAACAAAAAATGACAAAATCGAGACCCAACACATTCAAAGTCTTTGACTTAATGATTATTAATAAAGGAGGTCTGTTTGTTTTGTCAATTTAAGAACACAAACAGCATGCTAAGTGCTACTCCTGGTTCTGTGATCAAGGGTCACTCCTGGTTATATCTCCCACAAGATTATCAAATCCCTTAACCTCTGTACTAATCACTACCTTATTCATTTCAGAAATATGGAATTTTAAGTATTCATTATACAATAGACTGCTGGTGACTATAGGAAAGCATTTTGTAAACTTTCTTTAAGTTTTACTATGTAGCTTAAGGATTTTTTTTCCTTAGAATATTGTAATGGAAACAGGGAATTTTGCTAGAATATGCATTTTGTTTATATTCCATTCAACTAAGCATCTTCCAGAATGAATTCAACTTACAAGATACTTGAATTTGACAGTTACACAGGAATATGTAACAATTGTATTATTTTTTAAATGGACTAAATTATTTCTAGGAAGAATCTTATATTTAACGAGATGCACATTTTATCTTAATTGCCCGCAGTGTGATATACACTTTCATTTAAACTAATTTTTGAATTCTTGTGATTGGCAATCTGAGAAGTATGCAGGTTCTGGTTCATTAAATAATACAGAAGAAATAATTTTACGTGCATACAGTTAGGATTAAATTAGATGCTCTTATATTAAACTAAATAAACAGTTTATTCACATGTGTTTATGTATATTATACTTGTGCATGTTTCTCAAATAAATTCCTTATTTTTTTGTCTTTTTGGATCACACCTGGTGATGCTCAAGGCTTACTCCTGGCTCTGCACTCAAGAATTACTCCTGGCAGTGCTCAGGGATCATATGGGAAGCCAGGGATTGAACCAGGGCCTGCCATGTACAAGGCAAATGCTCTACCCCTGAACCATCACTCCCTCAAATATATTCCTCAAATATTCCTAAATTACTATTTTAATATTAATCTTTACTTTATTTATTTATTTATTATTTATTTATTTATCTATTTATTTATTTATTTGATTTTTTTAGGTCACATCTAGCAATGCTCAGGGGTTACTCTGGCTCTGCACTTAGGAATTACTCCTGGTGGTGCTCTGGGGACCATATGGGATGTCAGGTATCAAAACCAGGTGCGAGGCAAGCGCCTTACCCACTATGCTATCGCTCCAGCCCCATTAACCTTTACTTTAAAGAGTCTATAGAGTGGATCAAATAAACAAAAATGAAAAACATAATATATCATTTATATTAGTTTACTGTGAGGCATGATGACTTGATTCAAAAAATTAAAATAAAATGGAGAAGTGTATATAATACAGTAAATATCTGCCAACAGTGTCCCTAGTTCCAACACACTGCTCTTCTATGGCAGGAACTCTCTCTTTCTCTCTCTCTCTCTTTCTCCCCCTCCTTTTTGACTTTCACTTCTTGATCACTTGAATCCCGTTATTCATTGATTTGCTCAAGCGGGCACCAGTAACATTTCCATTGGACCCTATCATGTGCCAATGTAGCCCAATGGCATCTGGTTGATTCAGGAATATGAAGAGCCTCAAACCTTTCTTTCAGGGTCTTTGCAAGGAAGTCTGACCATCTTGTAGGTGGGCGGCCACGTGATCTTTGACATCCTGTTGGGATCCAGTCCGTAAGGGCTCTAGTCCAGCGGTTGTCTCCAAATCGCATTACATGTCCAGCCCATCTGATTTTCGATGCCTTGGCAAACGAGACAGCGTCCCTGATTCAGGAATAGCGACGGAGGTCAGAACTGCAGATTCCTTCTCTCACTTGAGTGAGGCATGATATTCCAAGCATAGCTCTTTCGATTCCTCTCTGGGAGACCCGAATAGCATTCTCATCCTGCTTCCGTAGGGCCCAGGTTTCTGAGTTGTATGTTAATGCAGGAAGAACGGTGCAGTGGAAGAGATGTGCCCGGAGCCGGAGGTTCTTTGTCCTTTTTGCTATTTCTTCTATGCCTTTGAAGGCATTCCATGCCACTCTCTTCCTCCTGCGCAGCTCAGGTTTTAGGTTATTCATCATGTTGATTTCTCTACCAAAGTACACATAACTGCTGCATTCAGAGATATCTGTTCCATTGAGAATGAATGGGGCCTCAGGAACTAGTTCATTTTTATGAACATTGTTTTCTTCAGATTCAGCTGTAGACCTATCTTTCCACATTCTCGGTCAAAGTCAGCCAGCATTTGTGCCGCTTGGCTAATGTTTGGTGTTATTAGAACGATGTCATCAGCGAAGCGGAGGTGGTGTAGTTGCCGACCATCTATCTTCACTCCCATTCCTTCCCATTCTAATTGTCGCATGATGTTCTCGAGGGTGGCACTGAAGAGTTTTGGTGAGATGGTATCACCCTGTCGAAGCCCTCTTTTGACATCAATGATCACTTCTTTGTAGAATGGTGAGATCCTGGTGGTGAATCCATAATACAGCTCACGAAGGATCTTGATGTATTGGGTTTGAACACCCTGTTTGGCTAGGGCTTCCATGACCGCTTCAGTCTCCACAGAATCAACGACTTTATGTAAATCAATGAACGTGAGACAGAGCGGCATCTTGTACTCCCTACAAACCTCAATGAGCTTGGTTACTATGTGGATATGGTCAATTGTGCTGAATCCTTTCCGGAAGCCAGCTTGCTCACATGGTTGTCCTTCATCTAGTGTTCTGCCAGTCCTGTTTAGGATGACTAGTGTAAACAGCTTGTAGATGACGGACAACAGGCAGATGGATCAGACCACTGTCTCCCTTCGTGCAAAATTCTACTTCCTGAAATGGGGAGAAAAGGCTGCAAAGTTTAAGAAGAGAATTCCCAGAATGACCACTAACTGGGAACTCTTTGGCACCATTGCAGCAACATAGGAAGATACCACCATTGAGGACACCGATGAAGAATACAAGGGACTGGTTCAGTACGTCCATGATTGTGCGAAGAATGCTGAAAGAGAGAAAGACACAAAAGTACGCCTGTCTTCAGAAACTCCTGAGCTCATTCGCCAACGTGGCAAGGCACGAGCCTCAGGAGACAAAATGCTAACATCCAAGCTTGCTAAACGGTGCAGAGAAGAGATAAAAGAAGACCTCAAAGACAGAAGAGCAGAAATACTGGAAAGATGCAGCAGAAAGCCAGGAAAAGCATTCGCACTGCCCCCTGTCCTTTGCCAAGTATAAGACCAAGATGACTGCCCTCCGATGCCCTGATGGGTCTATCACATCTTCCAGAAATGCAATGGAGAAGATTATCCAGGACTTCTACCCAGATCTCTTTGATAGCCACATCCACCTGCCCACATACCAAATTCCACAGGATGGATATGTAATTCCCAACGTTCTCCCTTCTGAAATCCGACATGCCATCTCGTCGGTAAAGAAGGGAACAGCACTCAGGCCCAGACAAAGTCAGACCCGAACACCTGAAGAATATGCTGTTGGTACTCATCAATACACTATCCGGCTCTTCACATGCTACCTGTCCGAATGCAAGGTACCTTCCCAATGGAAAACCAGCAGGACAGTTCTACTGTTCAAGAAGGGAGACATCCCGGACAATGGGAACTATCGCCTTTTTGACTTTATGGTTTGAAAATGGTCTATTTTAAATATACTGTTCTGAGGCTGGACAGAATACAGAAGGTAAGTTGCTTGTCTTGCATGTGGCTAATCCCAGTTCAGTGCCTGGCACCACATAAGGTCCCCGATTTCCACCAAATGTTATTCCTCAACACAGTGTTAGTAATAGCTTCTTAGCACTCCTGGGGATGGTCCAAACTCCCAAACCCCCAAGAAAACAAATGTACCATTAATATTTTTTTAGCATGGTGCTTAATATAAACTCAGACTAGTGTCACTGTTAATGTAGATACAAAAATTTCCAGTGAGTTCAAAGTGCTTGGGAATGTGTTCTTGTGTGGGGCAAGAATTAAGGTCAGTCTTGTCATACTTTGCCATTCTAATTGGTCATTGATCAGTCCCTGCTAAAGACTCCATAATTGACTTTTCTGAACTTTTTTTTAATTTTTGGGTCACATCCAGCAATGCTCAGGATTACTCCTGTCTCTGCACTCAAAAATTACTCCTGGTGGTGCTTGGGGACTATATGGGATTCAGGGATCAAACCCCGGTCTGCCGCATGCAAGGCAAACACCCTGTCCGCTGTACTATCACTCTAGCCCCACATTCTGAACTTTTACACCTGCCAGGAATTTCTCTTCTATCTCTAATGTTTAAATATGATATATTTCTAAATAATAGGAATATTTTCCCTCCTGCCGAGTTATTTCCTGATTTCCCATTAAAGAGTCACTCTCCTTCTAGATCTCTTATTTCTTTCCTTCAATTATTTTTGTCATCTCCCTTCAGTTTGAGCTTGTAATGCAGTTGTTTATAATATAATTTCTCCAAAAACAAAGAGTTTAAGATTTAGAGAAAGTATTTCTTGTGCAAAACAAGCAGTTATTGCTTTGATGCTGCTGAAATATTGACTTATGATGATAAGATTCACTATTACTATCACTATCTTTCCGTTCATCATCTATTTGCTCGAGCGGGCACCAGTAATATCTCCATATGTCCTGTCTCATGCTAGTAGAGCCCAAGGGCATCTGCTTGCTCCAGGAACATAAAGAACCTCAGACGAAGAGTCCTTACCTGGTATTTGGCATACCAAATACGACAGAGGCAGCTTGCCAGGCTTGCCGTGTGGGTGGCATACTCTTGTAGCCACCTCTAAATACAGCATTTATTGATGAACTGCAAATGGCCTTGGGAGCTGGGCTGTGATAGGCTCGTCTGCTGCTGGGTGGAGTTCTGATGAGAGGGAAGTCCAATGTTGAAGATGGTGGCCCTCATGGAGTGGGAAGGGTTCGTCTGGTTTGTTGTGAGGCCCTGCTGGTAGCGCGGGCCAGGATTAGAACCCCGCCATCCCTCCCAGGTGCCTCGTGAGCAGCTGGGCACAGGGAGAGCAAGTAGCAGCTCTTCCCCTATGTCTGTAAGTCTGTGGATCAGCATACCTGGGCTGGATTGAAAAAAAAAAACTGTTGCAGGGTGGGTGTCTATGACCCGGACTATGCTCATCTGCTGCTGGGTGGAGTTCTGAGGAGAGGGGCCTCCAACTTCCACATCTTCTTCCCTCTCATAAGAACTCCACCCAGCAGCAGAGGAGGCCTATCTCAACCCCGATCATAGATACCCACCCTGCAGCAGTTTTTTTTTTTCAATCCGGCCCAAGGTATGCTGATCCACAGACTTACAGACATGGGGCAGAGCTGCTACTTGCTCTCCCTTGTGCCCAGCCGCTCAGGAGGCACCCAGGAGGAATGGCGGGTTCTAGCCCTGGCCCGCCACCCCAGCAGGGCCTCACAACAAGCCAGACAACCCTCCCCCCACTCCATGAGGGCCGCCATCTTCCACATCGGATGATAAGATTATTTCAGAGGAATTCTGTAATTTGTAAACTTCATTGTTCTTTTAAAAATGCATCCTTTATGGGGATGACATTGTGAACCACTTTTAAAATTAAAAAACAATTTTCTTAAAATAATAATAATATATATAATATGATATATATACAAAAAAATATATATATGTTTATATAATACAGATATCTGCCAACAAGTTGTAGGTAGTAAAGAAAGTGGTCAATAGTATAGTGGAACTAATGAACATGAAGCAGTAAACTATAGTATCAGTGTATATATAATTTATAAAAAAGAGGAAATAAATACTTTCCCATGAATACTTACTAAATAAATCTTATCTGCATTAAGCACAGTAAGTGCATCATTTTTTTAATGTTGAGCAAGAGAGACAGTACAATGGATAAAGCACTTGCATTGCATGCAACCAACCCTATTCAATTCCCAGCAAAATATACAGTTCCATTCCTCTAAGTCTAGTTTCTCCCAGGAGTGATTCCTTTGTACAGAAATAAGCTCTGAGCACTGCTGGGTATGACTAAAAAATACAAATATATGAATAAAATGTTGTGAGATAGGGTAAAGGGATAGGTAAGAGACCTGAGTTCATGTTTTGCACATAGGAGGCCAAGATCCAATCTCTAGCAGGCATGGTCCCCTGAACATAGCAGGGCTTATTTCCCCATTCACCAAGATAGAATAGCTCTGAGCACCACCACTGGGTATAGCCCAAAACCATACAACAATAAAATAAAGAATTATGAGAAAAACCTTTTTGTTCTTATTTAATGGGTAAGGAAACTGCTGCACAAAACAATGACATAATGTCAATTCTATTGATTTTGATTTCCGAGTTCATATTTTACACCACTATGCTGTGGGTATCAAGAAAACTATCTAAAAAAGAGCAGAGTCCTTTGTGAAGTTTCAGAGTTTATACATTAAAAATTGATGCAAGGAAAAGACTGTATTCTAATATCAGGCAATTTTACACTACCTTGTTTAGGCATAAAGGGGCCAGGAAAATGACTTGGTGAAAATGTATATAATACGTATATTATAGGACTAAATATGAAGCTGGGATAGCTCTAGAGATGACTTCACACTATCAGTGTCAGTTTAGAACCAGAGTCCCTTAAATCACATCTGTTGGCTAAGGAAAGAGCTGTTTCTAGAGGATGGAGATGTGACTTATATAAAAGAAAAAGAGAGTCATAGGGATAAAAATAAATTTTTACTATAAAGTATAGTTAGTGTGAGAGTGATAGCAGATATTACAATAATGAGTAATGGAGCCAGAGAGATAGTGTAGCAGGTAGGGTGTTTGCCTTGAATGCAGGTGACCTCGGTTTGTTCCTGGGCCCACATCCCCTGAGCACTACTAAGGGTGATTCCTGAGTGCAAAGCCAGAAATAAGGCCAGAGCACCACTGGATGTGTACCCAAGACAAAAAAAGCAAACACAAGAACGAAATGATCCAAAATATTTATTATTGAAAAGAATTGCTATTGTAATAATTCTTTATGACTCATTTTATTAATATGTGTTAATTCTGCACATGGTGGCTCTAGCAAAATGTTGTGCTATACAATTCTTATTTTTTAATGATTGGCGAATGTTGACCTATTGTTTATTAATCATCAAACATAGTTGGTACATTTTATTTTAATTCACAAACTCTGCAGGTAACAATGGTGGTTGTTTTGTTACATTTGAGTTATTACAGATAAGTTATAACATAATCAGGTTTTTCACAATACAATTTATTTTAAAAGGACACAGAATATGTGGTTATTACAGAGAACAACAAGAGGATACTCTGAATACAAATATTGTAAAATTATTTTATGTTATTCTCGGATAGAAAGACAAAATATATTATAAAGAGAATTTAAAAAGTCATTGTTCCTAATTGAATGGGTTATTTAGTATTTTCTGTGCACAAGAAGATTCAAAGTTTAAATTTCATGGTCTATATATTACAGTGGTTAAAACCTCAATGTCAATATCATATCAAAAAGTATAAATATGGTACAGGGACTCTCAACACTGTTTGAAATTTTATCCTACCATTTAAATATAACTCAGGGTTCTGATCTAGCAAATATACCATACTTCATTAAAACAGAAATAAAAATTATAAAAGTCTATATTCAACTTAAATAAAACATTACTAGCGATAGGGTTTCAAAGACAAACTAGCAGATATATATTAAAAGGGGGGAGCTATTGCTTGATAAACATTTATCATAATGGTCTAATAATGTGGCAATTATAACCAGATTTCTTATCTTAGTGATTTGAGTGAGATGATATTTTCTCATGGGAGGCTCTCAATGCTTTTTATGGCTCTTGGGGATCCCTTCAAGAATACTTGAACAAGATGGCAGTTCAGTGTTAGGGCTGAAGAGTGCAGCATTGCTCTGGCTCTGTGGTGCTCAGAGATCACCAGATCCACCCTGTTTGTGGTAGAGTCTTGCAGGTAACACCTGACAATGGTTGAAGTCCGTGTTTTGGAAAATTGAATTCTGATTTGGTACATAATGAGACCTAAAACTTGCATAATAGGGTTCTGGTGAGTGTAATACAGGTGACCAACTTCTGATTAAATTTCAGTTCCACATATGATTTTCTGAGCAGGAGTGATTTCTCAGCACAGAGCCAGAATAAAGTTCTTAACACCTTAACACCTCCATGTATATATATATATATATATCACTTACCTTCCCTTTGTTCATCAATTTGCTCGAGTGGGTGCCAGTAGCATCTCTATTTGTTGGGAATAAGGTCCATTATTTTTACTGTTTTGGGCATATCGAATACACCAAGGGTAGCTTGCCAGGCTCTGCCATATCTCTGGATTTATCCCAGGGGGCCCAGTGTACTGTCAGGCTAGAAGCATTCTTGTCACCTGCTTTTTCTCCTCTTCAGCGGCTAGAGTAATTTTCAATAGGACAGACCTTCAGGTCCATTGAGTACTGGGCTTGAAATTGCCTTCTCTCTAAGGTGGGTCTCTGACGATTGAGATATATATATATATACACATATATATACATATATATGTATATATATTAGCTATTAGGTAACTATATATATTATAGTTAGCTACCTAATGTTATAAACCTGATATATATATATAACCTAATATTATTTAACTTGTATATAACTGTAATATATAGTTATATATTAGGTATGTGTGTTTACTTATTTTGTATATATATATATACAGGAATCTCATGTTGTTAAATATAAACTGGCTGAGGTAATTTCATTCTACAGAATGTGAGAAAGATGTATTCTGCTTTTGTAGCCTTTTAAGCATGATACTATCTTTATTCCTTGTTTTTTTACCAACAGTGTATGTGATTACAGTGGCAACAAAAGAGTCCTTTATTAGGAACATATATGACTACATGTCAGTTTGTAAATTTTACCATGTTTTGACTGGACCTCTTTTACATTCAGCTAGTTTATAGTACTATATCTAATAAAGTCAATGTGATAAATCATTAGTTATATATTTTTACAAGATGTGAATAAATGAATGAAGTAGAGGAAGTGAACAAAAAACAATAACAGAAATTGCTACACAATAGAAATAAAAACAGTTATGGTTTTCCTGGAAAATACATATAATCATTTTGAAGGGAACAGTGAGAATGAAACTTGGAGATGCTCAAGTAATACTGCTTCTCTTTTGCAAGTAGGAATCAAGTTTATATGTTACAAGTTGTTTCTTAGTTCTCAAAATAGAAATATTCAGGTCCTATGGGTCAACTATGAACAGGGACAGCATTTTTGAGATTCTATAAGCTGTCAATAGTTATTAAATAATTATACTAAATATATTAAATGAATACTTTCCAAGATCATAATTATTTCACTTTAATTTCTCTTTCACTATGTTATTTCACATAACAAGCATTCAGATAAAGTAACATAAATAAAAATAAACAAGACTTTCTCTAATGGATGCATTTGACATTTCTAAATATATACTACCTAAAAACCCTAGCAACCTGATTTCTTGCTCTAGCACCAGCTCTGATTGGGAGGCATTAATTAAATGCACGTTATGCCTCTTGGGGGAGGTAGTTGCTCCTTCCTTTTTGCTCAGTAAGATTTGATGTATTGCACCCTGTCTCACTTTCAATGTTCCATTAAAGCTATTTACTTGTATAACTATATCTAACTATCCACCTAATGTTTCTCTACTGATAGCAAATGATTTTCTTCTCTAGTCATCAATGAATTTACAATGTTGACAGTTAAATGCTAATTAGAGTAATATTTACATACCTCACCTGATTGGCTAACAGAGAAATTTTTTCTGAATAAGTGTTAACAATGAACAAAGACTCGAGCGATAGTGACTTTTCATTATTTATTTAATTTTCTTTTCTTAGCCTCAACTCACAATGCTCAGGAATACTCTGATCTCTGTGCTCAGGGTTTGCTTCTGGCACTTTGGAGGACTAGGATGAACAAGGGACTGAATCCAGATCTTCCACATATAAAACATGTGCTGAGTCCACCGAATAGTGTCTCATGCCTTGATCATAACTTTTATAGCAACTTACGAGCAAGGATGCTTCAGATCCTCCCTGTGCCAGGCTGAGCACAAGAGCAACTTGGAGGGGGCGGGTTTGGGGATACCCATCCTAACAATGACCCCAGTAGACTTGGGGCCTTCTCTCCTCACAATCATCATCATGGCTCCTGGCCCAACTGCACTATTCTGACGAGCCCCCACCCATGACAGAATCTGTTGAAAATTCCAGGTATGCAGGTTTCTGTGACTGAACTGTCCAGGTTTTCATGGAGCCAAGGATGGGCCTCCCCCCGTCTTCCTATGCTGCAGAAGGCCCAGTAGCCATGCCCGTTAACTGCCCAAGGTACCAAAGAAATCTTGACATTTGCCGTGGTTGCATAAGTCAATTACCATCTCTGGAATTCCTGGGGTGCACAGCCACAAAAGCAGTCCCACAATAGCTCAAGCTTTAGAATACTGTTAAACCAGTGTCAAATTAGATTTTTATAAGTGTACATATAAGGTGCCCAGTAACAAAATGTGTAGCCACAATGCCTACTCTGTCACAAAATAAGAAATTTCTTATTCAAAGGGTTCAGTGGCCTGATCAGTCCATCTGTAGATGGAACTGTCCTCATGAACTTTCTTCTAAGAAAATATTTCTTGACCATATGTCAGCAAATTAAGTATAAACAAAGTACAAAAATTACTGAATATATGCTTAGGACAGGCTCAAGTAGAGGTAGGGAAGATTTGAAATAATTGTCCTTAATTACAGTGGTGGCGGTTTGGGATTAAAGATTGAAAATTTGTAAGAGATTAACATGAACATCTTTATTAAAACATTGAGTAGGGGGGTCGGAGAGATAGCACAGAGGGTAGGGGCGTTTACCTTGCATGCGGCCAACCCGGGTTCGATCCCTGGCATCCCATATGGTTCCCCAAGCGCCGCCAGGAGTAATTCCTGAGCAAAGAGCCAGGAGTAACCCCTGAGCATTGCTGGGTGTGACCCAAAAAGCAAAAAAAAAAAAAAATTGAGTAGAAGTACTCCATGTAATAAGTTCGACTGCAAAAACAATAACACATAACACAGATGGACCAAGTCACATGTAACAATCCAGTTGAAAGGTCATAACTTTAGCAATACCATCCATAGATTATTTTGTAATAATGTAATTGATGTTTGCTAAGAGATCAGTCATGGGGATGGGGGGATAAGTGGGTGTGAAACAGGGTTTTGGTGATGGTAAAGCTACATTTGTGATGGGATTAGTATTGGAATATTGAATTCTGAAACAACTTGCACTGTGATCAACCTTGTGAACCAAGTGTTTAAATAAAATTAATATAAAAATAGAATAAAGCAACTCACAGAGATAAAAATGCTAGATCAAAGGCATTATTTGAACCATATTCCTATATTTGATTTCAGAATTCTTGTTATTTTATCCTATGAAGATATTTTTGTAAATATTGACAGACAAAATACTGACATACTATCAAACTGGTTTAACTATTTATTTATTATAGCATCCTAAAGTTCTGTTCATTCCCTAGTTTTGTTTTTGTAATTTTTGATTTTTGAGTCACACAGGTAGTGTTAAGGGTTTCCCTTCTGTTTCTTCTCACAGGATCCCTCTTGTAGGGTCCCAGATGATTATATGGGGTGCCAGAAATTTATCCCAGCACCACATAGGTGCCCTACACACTGTGTTACCTCTCCAGCCCCAAATTTTCACTCTATAAATGCATAAACTTTTTTTCAGAAATGGGAAATGAATTTTCATTGTTTTTGTCATCTATGGTACTAGAATTAATTTTTAAATGTAAACAAAAATTAATGTGTTTCATACTTTTTTTGTTGCTTTTTGGGTCACACCCGCAGTGCTCAGGGGTTACTCCTGGCTCTGCACTCAGGAATTACTTCTGGCGGTGCTCGGGGGACCATATGGGAATGCCGGGAATCAAACCCAGGCCAGCCAGCATGGGCGGCCACGTGTAATGAAAACACTCTACCCTCTGGGCTATCGCTGCTGTCCCTATTTCACACTTTATGATTAGTAACCTAATCCGAAAATGGTGTGATGTGATTGACGCCTCCTCATCTCAGTCAGACCAATGATGCTGTGCATGATCATTTGCACTTGCACCATCAGGTCCTCGATATAAGCGTCCAATGCAGCGTAAGTGCATTGAAAGTACAGACAGTCATTTTAGTCCTTCTTTGTTTTGGCAGCGTAGTTTGGCCCTGAAATTTTATCAGCCACTCCTTGTTCATCTTCTTAGTGGTGCCATATTAAGGACTTTTACAGGGTTGGGAAAATAAACATTGTTATTTTTGGTTTTAACATATCGAATACGCATCGGACAGCTTGCCAAGCTATGCCATGTGGTGGGTATACTCCCAGTAGCTTACCGTACTCTCTGACAGAGGTGGGTAGAATATTCATATTCCTTTTTTGACACAGGAGAACTGTTCCTCGGAACATGTGACGACAGAGGCGTCGGTAGCATTGGTGTCCTTGTCAACAGGAATATAGCCGTGAATATTGATTCATTTGAATGCCTAGCAAACCGGATAGGATGATTACAAAGAGATGTGGCCCACTGCCAGCAATTTCTACCTTTGTTGTCTATGCAGCAACATCCACATAAGAGGAAGAAGAAATTGAGAAATTCTACATGGAACTGGCGGAATTCTATAAAAAAATATCACACCTTCTACAAGATTATAATTGGTGATTTTAATGTCAAGATAGGACAGAGAAGATGGGTCAAAGAACTCCAAATCGGGACCCATGGCCTAGGAATGGAACGAACAAGTTGATAGACTATCTGAGTTCATCATGTTCACCAAGACCATTCATGGGAACTCACAGTTCCAGAAGGCTAAATTGAAACGTTGGACATGGGGAATCTCCTGGTGGACAGTTCCACAGTGAAATTGACCACATCATATTCAATCGACGGTTTTGCCTTACTGATGTCGCTGTTGTCCCAAAATTTCAAACAGGATCGGACCACCATCTCCTTCATGCAAAATTCTACTTCATGCAATGGGTAGCAAAGACTGCAAAGTTCAAAAAGAGAATTTGCAGAATGATCACAAACTGGGATCTGTTTGGCACCATTGTGGCAACATGGGAAGATAACATCATTGACCACGTTGATGAAGAATACAACTGACTGGCTCAGCACCTTCATTATTGTGCGAAGAATGCTGAGAGAAAGAGAGAAAAGGACTCCTGTCTTCAAAAACTCTCTATCTCATTCTCCAATGTGGCAAGGCACGAGCCTCAGGCGACCAAATGCTAATGTCCAAGCTTGCAAAGCAGTGCAGAAAAGTGGTAAAGGAAGACCTCAAAGAGAGAAGAGCAGAAATACTGGCCAATGCAGCAGAAGCCAGGAAAAGCATTGGCAATGCCCGCCTGTTGGGGAAATGCTGCCGGGGTACCAGACAGTGTCAGGACTGAAGTTTTCTTCTACTTCCGAGGACGCCAGGAGAACAGATGAGAACTCACGAGTCCGTGAGTCCTCATGAGTCCGGTGCAGTTCCAAAAAAGGCTTTTAATAGTACAAAAAGCTCTTCCAAAGCACTCCAATATAATGAACAAACTTTAGCTCTGGTCCGAAGTTAGACCATACAAAAGAGCCTAAGTCTCCCACCAAAGAGAGAGGATCTCACCCGAGCTGAGTCCTACCCAGAAGATGGAACAAAAGGCCAAAGAGCAAAAAGCTAAAAGCCAAAAGCAAAAGGCCCAAACGGCAAAAGGTGAAGGGGCCTCAAGTCAGCCCCTTATATACACCAAAGTAATCCAACCGGGAGGGGCATGTCAACAAAGAACTCTAAACAGAGTGTAGTGCCACACCCTATTGCAGCTATAAACAAAGGTTATGCCAAGGTCTAATCCTTTCTACTAAGATTATCTCTTATGTAAAACAGTGGAGAGAGAGAGAGGGCTGATATAAAGTAATACATCTTAACTTCATGAGCTTCATGTTATCTAGAAGGACCCACAGGTCCTTCTTATTATCTGCACCAGGGTGATTCTGAGTATCTTGTACTGAAAGGGTCACATGCGCCTGCTTAGAGCAAACTAGTATGATCCTTCCTATAGTCTTCCTATAGTCTCAGCATAGCCAGGGTGGTAGTCTCCTGGTAAATTCTAACTGTCCCACGCTGGGTGCAGTGGGTATAAATAGGAGCTGTGCCCAATCTAGAAAACATAGAAGTCTTAGTAGATGCATAAGTCAGAAGTTATTCAATCAAGGTGACTTCTGTAACTGCCACACCCTCTAGCAGTGTTTACATAGAAGAGAAGTCTCTTTAGAATGAACCTTGGCTTAAATAAGATTAAGCTGGGAGTGGGCAAAAAACAAAACTCCCAGGTTAGGTAAACCTGTCCTCCAACACCCGCCTGTCCTTCCTCAACTATAAGACCAAGATGACTGCCCTCCGACTTCCTGATGAATCTATCACATCTTCCAGAAAGCAATGGAGAATATTATCCATGACTTCTTCTCAGATCTCTTGATAGCCACTCCAACCTATCCACATACCAAATTCCGCAGAATGGATGCCGTTCCCCTCTGAAATCCAATATGCCATTTTGTTGGTAAAGAAGTGCTTTGGAAGTAATTTCTATAGGTGATTTAAAAATGTATTGGAATAGAAAATGCCTGCATTCAATGTGGGCATTGAGTAAAGAAATTGTCCTGTCTCCTTTGCATTCTCTGTGTGTATGTGCGTATATGCAAACCCATTCTCATTTTAATTCTAAATTTGGCCATATAATAGCATTTGGTAACCTTTGAAAAGACCTGAATATATGATCTTTTATTTGTCCCTTTGAAAAACAAACCAAATCTATCTCAACTTTACCCACCTCATGCCAAGCTGGAAAACTCTCAACTTTTTCTTTGATAGTGATGGATATAAGACACTAGTTAATGATGACAGAGTAGAAATGAATGAGTGAGCAATATGACAGCTAAAGATTTCATTCACATGAACAAATTCTACTATGCAAGGTGATGTACTAAGTTGGTACAATATTTATCAGATTTCTGACACAAATATGTGGAAAGGTGATCAAAAACAGATGAGTTTTAGACAACTGAGCACTACTTGGGGGACCACCCGAAAAATAAAATAAAATAGTAATGTTTGATTGAAATGAGGAAATCTGATTACAGAATATCATATACTTGACTACTAAATTTTTTGGGTAAAATTGGATCTGTTCATAAACATTCATACTTTATGATATCTATCCATCTTTTACTTCTCAATTGATGAAAACATTTCATAGATAAGTAAACTAATACATTGGAAAATAAATGTTATATCTTATTTGGTTCTCAACCCTTATCTAAAGTGGGTAATAGCACAAAAATAAGGATGTTGATTAGCATCTCTTAAACACCAATTGAGATGTTTTTATGTTCAAATATATAAATTTAAATAGAGCATGGAAAAACAAACTAACAAATCTGGGGGAATATGGTCTTATAACACTTCAATATTTTCAGAAACACAAATCTAAAGTAGAATTAGAATGAATTTTAGAAACTAAATTATACAGTCTAGATTTTAAATTTTAAAGAGAGTCATGAGTTTTTTTATATCTCAAGTATAGTAGGCTATATATTAAAGGAAGGTAAAATAAATGTGAATTTTATAGTTGATAAATAGAATATTTGTTCCATATGTTTTGTGACTTTTTCTGTCTTCAATAAAGTCAAAGGCACAGTGTTTAATGATTCTATTGCAGAATTTCTGGGAGGATATTTTTATACAATATCTCTTTATCAATGACTTGATCAGCCACTTGATATACCTAAGTTAGTCACTTGCAAATTCGAGGAAAAATTATCAATGTCTTGTTTGGAAATAACAGAATTAAACTTGGACCAAGATTCAAATTAGAACCAATTCCATATTAATTATCAAAGAAACAGACTGAATAAAACAGTTATTTGTAACAGATACAACTTTACCAACTTTGTGTTTGATATAAATTCAACTAATTTCAGTTTCAATATTTATTTATGAGCACATCAATCTGCAGAGATTTTAAGGGTGTTCTGACAGACAACTAGTTACTTTTTAAAGATAGCTAGAATCTTTGTGTGTTAATAGTTAAACAATAAAATTATACCAGGTATCATAATTCAACTTTAACAGACCTCTGCTTTTGGAGGTTGATGAATTCATGTCTTTGCAATTCTGCCTAATAACCTGAAATATAAAGCTGTAGTCATGCATACTAACATCCTCTTTCTAACAGCTCAACCTATATATTCAAAATAACAAGTAATTTACCCTCTTTAAAATAAAGTTTAATTTAATAGGAAAATATAAACTCAATTTTAATAAACCATAATATTAAGTAACTAAAATTATACATTGAATTTTTGATCACTTGAATCCCGTTATTCTTCAATTTGCTCTAGCGGGCGCCAGTAACATTTCCATTGGACCCTATCACGTGCCAATGTAGCCCAATGGCATCTGGTTGATTAAGGAATATGAAGAGCCTCAAACCTTTCTTTCAGGGTCTTTGCAAGGAAGTCTGACCATCTTGTAGGTGGGCGGCCACGTGATCATTTGACATCCTGTGGGATCCAGTCAGTAAGGGCTCTAGTCCAGCGATTGTCTCCAAATCGCATTACATGTCCAGCCCATCTGATTTTCGATGCCTTGGCAAACGAGACAGCGTCCCTGATTCTGGAATAGCGACGGAGGTCAGAACTCCGGATTCCTTCTCTCACTTGAGTGAGGCATGATATTTCAAGCATAGCTCTTTGAATTCCTCTCTGGGAGACGCGAATAGCATTCTCATCCTGCTTTCGTAGGGCCCAAGTCTCTGAGGCGTATGTTAATGCAGGGAGAACAGTGGAGTCAAAGAGATGTGCCCAGAGCCGGAGGTTCTTTGTCCTTTTAGCTATATCTTTGATGCCTTTGAAGGCATTCCATGCCGCTCTCTTCCTCCGGTGCAGCTCAGGTTTTAGGTCATTCATCATGTTGAGTTCTCTACCTAGGTACACATAACTGCTGCATTCAGAGATGTCTGTTCCATTGAGAGTGAATGGGGCCTCTGTAACTAGTTCATTTTTCATAAACACTGTTTTCCTCAGATTCAGCTGTAGACCTATCTTTCCACATTCTCGGTTGCAGTCAGCCAGCATTTGTGCCGCTTGGCTAATGTTTGGTGTTATTAGAACGATGTCATCAGCGAAGCTGAGGTGGTGTAGTTGCCGACCATCTATCTTCACTCCCATTCCTTCCCATTCTAATTCTTGCATGATGTTCCTGAGGGTGGCGCTGAAGAGTTTTGGTGAAATGGTATCACCCTGTCGAACCCCTCTTTTGACATCAATGATCACTTCTTTCAGAATGGTGAGATCCTGGTGGTGAATCCGTAATACAGCTCACGAAGGATCTTGATGTATTGGGTTTGAACGCCCTGTTTGGCTAGGGCTTCGATGACCACTTCAGTCTCCAAAGAGTCAAAGGCTTTCTGTAAATAAATGAACGTGACACAAAGCGGCATCTTGTACTCCCTACAAAGCCTCAATGAGCTTGGTTACTGTATGGATATGGTCGATTGTGCTGAATCCTTTCCGGAAGCCTGCTTGCTTGCATGGTTCTCCTTCATCTAGTGTTCTGCTAATCCTGTCCAGGATGACTCGTTTAAACAGCTTGTAGATGACGGACAACAGGCAGATGGGGCGATAGTTGCCGATGTTGTGAATGTCTCCCTTCTTGAACAGTAGAACTGTCCTGCTGGTTTTCCATTGGGAGGGCACCTTGCATTCGGACAGATAGCGTATGAAGAGCCAAGCTAGTGTATTGATGAGTACTGAAGGCAGATTCTTCCGGTGTTCGGGTCTGACTTTGTCTGGGCCTGGTGCTGTTCCCTTCTTTACCGACGAGATGGCATGTCGGATTTCAGAAGGGAGAATGTTGGGAATGACATATCCATCCTATGGAATTTGGTATGTGGGCAGGTGGATGTGGCTATCAAAGAGATTTGAGTAGTAGTCCTGGATAATCTTCTCCATTGCCTTTCTGCAAGATGTGATAGATCCATCAGGAAGTCGGAGGGCAGTCATCTTGGTCTTATAGTTGGCGAAGGACAGGCGGGCAAGTGCGAATGCTTTTCCCGGCTTCTGCTGCATCTTCCAGTATTTCTGCTCTTCTGTCTTTGAGGTCTTCTTTTTATCGCTTCTCTGCACCAGAGAATGATGTCATCAGCGAAGTGGAGGTGGTGTAGTTGCCGACCATCTATCTTCACTCCCATTCCTTCCCATTCTAATTCTTGCATGATGTTCTCGAGGGTGGCGCTGAAGAGTTTTGGTGAAATGGTATTACCCTGTCGAACCCCCTCTTTTCACATTAATGATCACTTCTTTGTAGAATGGTGAGATCCTGGTGGTGAATCCGTAATACAGTTCATGAAGGATCTTGATGTATTGGGTTTGAACGCCCTGTTTGGCTAGGGCTTCAATGACCGCTTCAGTCTCCACAGAATCAAAGGCTTTCTGTAAGTCAATGAATGTGAGACAGAGCGGCATCCTGTACTCCCTACAAACCTCAATGAGCTTGGTTACTGTGTGGATATGGTTGATTGTGCTGAATACTATCCGGAAGCCTGCTTGCTTGCATGGTTGTCCTTCATCTAGTGTTCTGCTAAACATGTTCAGGATGACTGGTGTAAACAGCTTGTAAATGACGGACAACAGGCAGATGGGGCGAGTAGTTGCCGATTTCATGAATGTCTCCCTTCTTAAACAGTAGAACTGTTATATTTTTTTTATCTTATTTTAATTGTATATTTTTACTTATTTTTCTGAGTTAGGATTTAGGAAGCTGTTGATAATAATGTAGTTTGGGGGACTGGAGAGATAGCACAGTAGCATGATGCGGAACTTGCATATGGCTACCACAAGTTTGATCCTATGTACCACATGTGGTCCATTGAGCACCATCCAGATGATACCTGAGCACAGAAACAGCAGTTAGTTCTGAAAACATCTGGATATGCTCAAACAAAACAAAACGGAACAAAATAAAACAAAGTAAGGATTAACAGAGTTGTGCTGTCAAACTCCCATTCCAAACCACCAACAGGGGCTGGAACGACAGCACAATGAGTAAGAATTTGCCTGTACGTGACTGACCAGGGTCAATTCCGGAATCCCATATGTTCCCCCAAGCACTGCCAGAAATAATTCCTGAGCGAAGAGGCAGGAGTACCCCTGAGCATCGCTGGGTGTGATTTAAAAAAACAAAACAGGGGCTGGAGCGATAGTCCAGTGGGTAGTCATTTGCCTTGCATGCTGGCCGACCCAGGTTCTATCCCTGGCATCATGTGTGGTCAGTCCCCTGAGCACCGCCTGGAGTAATTCCTCAGTGCAGAGCCAGGAGTAAGCCCTGAGCATTGCCAAAGAGCAAAAAAAAAACTTAAAAATTTACAAACCCATCCAAACATTCTGCAAATGTTATCTTAGAAAGTCATATTTGCAAAATAACCATCTAATTACAAATTTCCTAAATGCTACTGTTGCAGGACTCCTAAGGGCCGCTGCATCTGCTCTGAAATTGCCGCCCGCAAATCACTTCGTAGATAAGGGGGTAGTCTAAATGTGGCAGTTTATCTGACCATGTATGCTGTACTAGCTGGTATAAATATTCTCCCAAGCTACCACAATTATCGTGGGACTAGCTAGATCTTACCAGCATATTGGCCTGGCCACGCAGGACCCCTAAGTAATTAGACCAGAGAGAAATGCTGTTTGCTTCCAAGCAAACAAGCTTTGCTCCCTGATATACTCAAAGGCAACTAAAATACAAAACTACAATGAAGTAGAAGAGACTTGTGAAGGCTTGGAGAAATATTTAACTGGCATTAGTATTAGTCTTTGGTACAGAGACATGCCATCTCAGAAACCCCCTTCTCTACCCTATAAAGGCATTTCCAGGCAGATCTTGGCTCAAAACATTAGCATACTAAAGGGCCTAGGTGAGGTGCAGGGAGGGATTACCTAAGGGCATTTGACCCTCCCTGCTTTCCATAACAGTGGGAGGAAGGTCTGAGTTGCAGGGGTATAAACTAGCCTGTTTCCTCTCTCCCACGCTTCTTTTTGGGCTCTCTCTCTTTGTGAGCGCTCACCCTTCTTGGAAGTCTTGTCTTTTGTCTCCTCTTTACAGGGCCTTTACACGTGGTGGCAGCCATCTTGGCCTACACGTGGCTGGGGTTCTAGCTGGGAATCCTAAGCACCAGGTTTTTCCTTTTGCTGATTTGTATGCCTGAACCTGTGATAAGTAAAGCCTTTTAAAACTGCATCGGATTCCTGAGTTTTCATCCATTCCTCACCGGCTCGGAGGTAGAAGGGGAACTCGCGCTTCCCGGCACTGTCGGGGACTCCTGGCGGAGCGCCCAGACATGCTACCAATTAGTTTACTCTGTTGTTAACTTAATATTATGATGGTATAGTTTTTACAATTTATGAACCAAAATTGATATGTTCTACCTTAAAATCAATGTTTAACTGAGATTTCTTTATCTTCCTGTTCCTTGATGCTTGCAAAACTGATTTCAAGGCTATGAATAGCTAAAACTATTATCTATTTAAGAGACTTTGTAGTGTTTCTAAAAACCTCAGTGATAAATGAGCAGGATTGAGTGTTCTTGGTGATGTTAAGAATTAATTAATTTGGAGGCCAGAGCGATAGCCCAGTGGGTAGGGTGTTTGCCATTCATGCGGCCGGCCCATGCCTGCCCATGCCGGCCCAGATTTGATCCTCGGCATCCCATACGGTACCCAGAGCACTGCCAGGAGTAATTCCTGAGTACAAAGCCAGGAGTAATCCCTGAGCATCGCCAGGTGTGACCCAGAAAGCAAAAGAAAAAAAAGAATTAATTAATTTGCTGTTGGGTTCTGAGCTGCTAGCCTTAGGGTCCAGCACTTTACCACCACAAGGCCCTAAGGGCAGGACCCAGAAATGGTCCCTGCTATATGGTTACACCCAATATATATGTGCTTATCTGAGTTAACTTAAGGCAGAATGTGCCTGGGTATTCTGACCACTGATCACAGGAATATGTAAATCAATGATCATTACCTTGAAAATGTTACCTTGTAAATGCTAAATCTCTGATTGTCATGTGTTCAAAAGATTTTTATCTATTACAATGCCACAGGAGCTTGAAAATGCCCTGTGATTTGTGCCGTGCCCCCTCCACCCAAATACTGTATAAAAGGCTTAAATTGTGTTCACAAAATCCAGTGCTGCAATCCAGAACCTCCCCCACCCCCGCATCCGGGCCATTCTTTCTTTCTTTCCTTTCTCAGCAGCAGTGGCAAGGCAGAATTTCTCTCAAGTTAGTTCCTCTCCTTTTTCTGCAGGAATGAAGTCTGACTAGATCTAGGTCTTCCTCATTTGTGCCAGGGGCTGCTGGTCAGGGCCCCGACAATTTGGTTTTTGGGTTACTCCTGGCTCTGCACTCAGGAATTACTCTCTGTGATGCTCTGTGGACCATATGGGATACCGAGGTCAAAACCAGGTCTGCCACATGGAAGGCAAATGCCCTCTCTGCTGTACTATTGCTTTGGTCTGGTGATGTTAATTTAAGTAAGTTTTTCTACTAGATTCATCCATTCTCTTTTGGTTCTGAAAGTCTGAGTTAACCACTCTGTGTGATTCTTATGGGTTTACATTTGTTTGCATGTCTTATTTTGACTTTATTGCTTTCAATATTCTGTCTCTGTTTTTGATTCTTGTCGTTTTGAACACAGTGTGTCCTGGAGTTTTTCTCTTTTCACTTGGACACTTCTATTTACAGCCCTCTTGGATCTTAGTGCCTATATTTCTCATTTTGTCTCTCATGCTTCCTTGTGCTTTGCTAACTACTCATGCCATTATATCTTCCAGCTCATTAAACATCCTCAACATAGTGTCACAAAAGTCATTTTCAGAGGATTTATGGAGTCCGTTGGTGTTCGATTCTCCCTTCTGTGTTCTTATTCTCACTCATTGAACTTGGTGGTTCCTCTACACATCGTCCCCTTTTTGTTTTCCAGTGTTCCTTCTGTGCTGAGTCTTTTAGTTAGATACAGTAGAGATGCAGAGAAATTAGGCTGGGGTTACACCATGTGACAGATGACAGGAATTATAACTGTGAGCAGCGTGAAATTTGCTAAATATATGTGTTGTACAGTCACATGCATCCTGTATGGGTGGAGAAGCAAATAGAGATTCACAAGACAGGAGATGGGTTTGTCAATATGGCAAAGGTCAAGTGTCCTTCCTCCTAGTCAGAGGAAAGAGTACCTACCTTCCAAATGGCAGGACTGGTTGTGTTAAACAGAGACAAATCTCACCTGGGAGGGTATAACAGAAAGCAGAGAAAAATTGTATAATTCTTGAATTTTGAAAGTATAGAATTTGATATTTTATTATCTTCAGATCAGGAAGATACCTTGCCTAAACAGAATACTGAGGTTATAGCACCTTCCTTAAAATATCTCCAGATGTTAGTATGTCGGTTCAGATTTCTGTGTTATAAAGTAGAAATATAAGAAGTCACAGTGAATGACTGAATTAAAAAAAAGTGAACTCTGTTTTTCTTTTCTTATTTTAAAAATAATTTTGCAGTGCCAAGAATCAAACCCAGTGCAGCCGGGCCACCATGCCTGGCTGCGTTGACAGGTGGCAGACAGGAAAAAAGGCTTGACTATATCCCCAGGGCTCTGTCCCATGGGCCCTGGTTGATGGTCTGAAATAGAGAAAAGACTGGGTCCCCTGGAATGAACCCAGAGCCACAGCAGAGCCTGGCAAGCTACCCATGGTGTATTCGATATGCCCAAAAGAGTAACGATAATGGACCTCATTCCCAACGAATGGAGACATTACCGGTGCCCGCTAGAGCAAATAGATGATCAACAGGAAGTCAAGTGACAAGTGATATAACTATATACATATATAACTATACATACATAGTTATATGTATACTGTATACATATAACTATATAGAGTAAACATATATACTCTGAATCTAAATTATATATGTATATATATATTTATATATATGTAGTTTAGATTTAGAGCACCTATGTACATACATGTATATGTATATATATGTATATATACATATACATATATATATGTATATATATATATATATATATATATATATATACATAACCCTATACTGTTGGAGGACAGGTTTAGCTACTCTGGGAGCTTTGTTGTTTTGCCCACTCCCAGCTTAATCTTAAAATTTAAGCCAAGGTTCATTCTAATGAGACCTCTCTTCTATGTAAACACTGCTAGAGGGTGTGGCAGTTACATAAGTCACCTTGACTGAATAACTTCTGACTTATACATCTACTAAGACTTCTATGTTTTCTAGATTGGGCACAGCTCCTCTTTATACCCACTGCACCCAGGGTGGGACAGTTAGAATTTACCAGGAGAGTACCACCCTGGCTACGCTGAGACTATAGGAAGACTATAGGAAGGATCATACTAGTTTGCTCTAAGTAGGTGAGTGTGACCCTTTCAGTACCTGAGAACAAGATACTCAGAATTACCCTGGTGCAGATAATAATAAGAAGGACCTGTGGGTACCATCTAGATTACATGAAGCTCATGAAGTTAAGATGTATTACTTTATACCAGCCCCCCTCTCCAGTGGTTTTACATAAGAGATAATCTTGGTAGAAAGGATTAGACCTTGGCTTAACCTTTGTTTATAGCTGCAATAGGGTGTGGCACTACACTCTGTTTAGAGTTCTTTGTTGACATGACCCTCCTGATTGGATTACTTTGGTGTATATAAGGGGCTGACTTGAGGCCCCTTCATGCTTCACTTTTACCTTTTGGGCCTTTTAGCTTTCAGCTTTTGGCTCCTGTGGCTTTTGTCCTTTGCTTTTGGCTTTTGGCTTTTTGCTCTTTGGCCTTTAGCTCCTTCTTCTGGGTAGGACTCCTCTCGGGTAAAATCCTCTCTCTTTTGGTGGGAGACTTAGGCTCTTTGTATGGTCTAAGTTCGGACCAGAGCTAAAGTTTGTTCATTATATTGGAGTGCTGTGGAAGAGCTTTTGCACTATTAAAAGCCATTTTTGGAACTGCACCAGACTCGTGAGTTTTCATCTGTTCTCCCAGTGTCCTCGGAGGTAGAAGAGAACCTCTGTCCTGACACTGTCGGGGACCCCGGCGGCTTCCCCGACACTATACTTCAACATCTCTATATTTACTATGCTCTTTCAAGGGGAAAATGTTTAGCTTTAGTTTATTGAGAATTTTGTTGCAATTTATAACTAGTACTTATATTGTATTTTCAGCTTTATTTATTAAATTAGTATCTGAATTTTAAATTACATGTCTGTCATATGCCCATTTAATGTTCTTTATACATTCCTCAATACTTAATACTTTTTTTTCAAATTTTGTCATGCAGATTGTGGACTTGTAAATTACTGTCAAATATGTATGCATGTCCATCCAATTTAGGAGAAATTATTATTATGGAATATTTATTTATTCAAATATCATGTATGCTATTTCAAAAATTTGTATTAATTCATATGTTTATTTTTGCCCTGATCTGATATGAGAATTTGTTTCCTGCTATCATAACAACAAAAAGGTGGTTTTTACAATTTACCGCTATCTAATATATTATTTTGCAAAAAAAAAGTGTTTTCCTTTTATGTGTTGAGAATAATTTCACTTTGCCCATATAAGAATTCAGAGTTTGGGACAAGAGCAATAGTCCAGCAAGTAGAGCTCTTGCCTTACACTTGAATGAAATGGCTTTTATCTCGGTACCACATAAGGTCCCCTAAGCCCTGGCAGGAGTACTATAAGCACAGAGCCAGGAGTAAGTCATGAACACTGCTGGGTGTGGCCCCCAAACAAAAAAGCAAGCTCACACATTCACCACTTAGGCATATTCTAATGAAATATGGGAGGGCTGCTAAAATGCACTTTACTGCAACACTAAAGAAAACATGCATCCTTGCATGTGCTGTACACATGTCCATTATGCTTTGTAGTAAAATTATTTGAATATTTTACCTTTGTTGTAGGCAGGCAGACAGGGGGTCCCCACATGGCAATGAATTTTTTCCCCTAAGTCTGTCCAAAGTCACCTTTTTAGAACCGGGAACCAAGATTTGATAAGATCCATTAACCAACAACAAACCTTGAGGGAGCTGGATCAACCTTTCTCTGCCCAGTCCTTAATCCGACTACATTCCAGGACAGAAGATCTAGCAGGGACAGAGGTCAAGAAAAGAAGATTTTCAAAGAAGACCACTCCCAAAGTCTATTCCCCTTGGCAAGGGCCATAGCAAACTAGGTTGACTCCCCATATGGGAGTACCTTGGGGAGAAATCTATAAAAGCCATCCTGACCAAAGGATGGCGAGCACATGCTGCCTGGGCACACATGCTGCCTGAGCCCATGTGGCCGAGCACATGTGATGCCCGAGCATGTGTGCGCCGCATTTTTTCCTCTTGAGATGTGTGCTCTCTCTCTCTCTCTCTCTCTCTCTCTCTCTCTCTCTCTCTCTCTCTCTCTCTCTCACTTTTTCCTCCTCTTTCCCTTTCCTAAACTCTCCTTAATAAAACCTGTTTTACTTCACTGCTTGTCCACTCTTGATTTTTTTTTCTCTGACGAAGACAAGAACCCTGAGGAAACCCTGGGTAAGGCCTAGGGCTGATTTTCCCTTCCTGCAAAGAGCAATTCCTCGCTCCAGCCTGAGTCCATGGCTCCCTGAGAAATCTCGGGCAGTGGAGATCAACTCCCGTGCCTAGAGATCAAGCGGACATCAGGTGTGGCTTGACGGCCACCTCGTGGTGCTGGTGGGGCTAGGGCCCATGCCGTGCAGGGGCTCATCGCAGGCTTTATCAGTCCTTAGCCTGCCCAGTAGGTCCCAGGTGGCAGAGGCAGCTGGGGAGAAAGCGAACATCTCTCTCCCCCTTCCAGCCTCACATAAGTCACCCGTGAGGCCCGCCCTCATCACTTTGACCAGTAGTATGTAAGTGTATACATTCCATGTTCAATGTTATATATTTCATATAAAATTGTGTGCATTTGATCCTTCTTTTTTAATGCTAATCTTTTAAAACAATCCCTCTTGGGGAGTAGAGGATCCTTTAAATAATGTTCAAGAATAAGAACCCCTAAAGACCTAGGTTCCAGCCTGGGTCTAACAACAACAATTGAGTCTTTTAATACTCTGATGTGGAATTATTATCACAACAAAACTGACAAATGTAGTGGAAAAAAATGTATGTATTTAGCAGCATTATAAAGGAAAGCTACTATAGGTGGTACATGACCACATGCTGAGAAATATCAGCTTAGCTGTTGTCAGAAGTATCACTTGTGTACTGATATTTTTTGTTTACTTATCAGTAACCTCAGACCATAGTCATCTTTCCAATACGTGGCAGTAATTTGCAATATGTAACACCTTTGCAATATGTAGCAGTACACAATATGTAGTGTGGCACCTCTGGATGGAAAGAGTGTTTCTCACAGCTTCTGATCTTCAGTTTGTGAGGAGGGCATTTTTTCCAGTTAATTTGAAGCAGTCTGTAATTCCTTTCTTGCCTGAGAACAATCCAATAAGACTGCACGCCCAGAGGGCTCCTTCCACCCATTGTCTATCACTGATGCCACATCCCAGGAAGTAGTGCTCTACTGCTTTCCCACTCCTCCTTCCAGTAACATTGCTGAGAAATTCATTTGATAAGTGATGCAGACAGAAAAGAAATACTAATGAGGAAAACAGGAAAATAAACTCGTCCTTATTGCCTTCCTGCTTCATAAAGCAGATCCAATGTAGTATGAGGTGTGGCTGTCTTCCCTCAAGTCAGCAAATTATCCAAACCTCTGAAGCAGAGACACACATTGGGTGTAGACTCTAACTTAGAGATTGTTTTTATCCCCCTTATATTCCATACCTGCTGTGTTTAGCTATGAAATCCTCTGAAAGGCTCTTAGACTTCTTTTTATCAGTTGATAGAGCTGCTCTAACTGTACACGCCTTTCCTGGTTTTCAAAGAAATTTGGGGGTCAACATTGGCTAGTGTTTTGACCTGAAATTCCAAAATGACCCTGTTCAGGAAGATTTTTAAAAATAACAGGAGTGAAATAACTAACATCTGGGAGAAAAGGAATGAATAATCTTGAGCTGAGAATATGAAGTAAACAAGCAGTGGGTTGCAAGCACTACTATTATAATGTTGGTCATGTGAAGCTCTGCAGGGTATCATAGGCCCTGCAGGAAGCTGCAGTTAAGATTACTATACACACACTACAAGTAGAAACAAGTCTGTTGTGACTGAAAAACTCGTCTTCAAAGATTCAAAGTCAGTTTTAAAAAAGAAAGCACAACTAATTCATTGTATTTATTATGCTTTTTTGAAGGCAACTGGAACAAAAGTTTTGACATAAGTGATCATTTTAAAATTCAAGTAGTACAAATTTCTAAAATGCAGCCTGTCTGGAATAGAAAGGCATCTTAAAACATATTTCTTATTGTTATAGTCCTAACAACTTTTATCTGAGAAAGAAACAACAATCTGAAATTAATTCCTTACAATGCCCCTGGCCAAGAGATCAGATAAATCTGCCCACTCATTTCTGCATGTAGGGAAATTGAGGCATTTGAATTATGTATAAAAGATACATTATTAGCATTTTATTATCATAATTTTAGGGGTGAAAACATATGGCATTTTATAGGTTTTCTTGGAAATGCATTTAGAGCTTCCTAAATTGATGATAGTAATATTCTCTTTTTAAAACAAATTCGTTTTCTTTTCTTATAGAAAACAGCAAACAAACATATCTCTTTGTTAGAAATACCTCCAGGCTCAAATTGAGAAAATGCCTGTCCTTGACTAATCTTAGCCAAGATGGCAAAGATTTCACATACAATCTGATGTTGCCTGGGTAGGGGATGTGTTAACTCAGGCAACAGTGATGTACTTCAGATTTATATTTTAAAGTGAAATCATAAAATTTTTATTCACACTTCAAATTTTTATTAGTAGTAGTCTTATCACATCCAACTAAATAAATTTCAGGAAACAGCTCTCTAGAAAAGCCTTTCCAAGCACTTTTTGCAGCCTGTGGATTCAGCTTCAGCCTGTGCCATATAGGGTGTGACAGAGTTTGCTCCCCTTAATGAGTTTTTAGTGAAAACTGGTTGCACTCTTTAGAATTCACTAGGAAGATTAATGCAAGACCTGATTTTCATAGTAAATAAATGCATTTGAGTACAGTTCACACCACATCTTATGCCTTTTAAATTATGTTGAGCCACCTTCAACTATTTATACTACATATTTATGTTTTTGTGTACTTTTTTAGATTATTTCGATGATTTATATTCAAGTAACCACTTATGTATGTATAGCAGCTCACTAAATGATGTGAAATGAGCTCAGGTTTTTTTTAAAAAAAAGGGATTGTTAATTACATCAAGAGAATGATCTCTTTTCACAAATTGATAATCTCATAGAAACATATAACATAGTCATATTATCCAATATGTGGTGTTCCTGAGCTATATGCTATATCCAGCCTAAGTATTGATATAAAATGTATATATATATATATATATATATATATATATATATATATATATATATATACTAATAGGCTGAAAGTTTGTGTGGAAAATTATAATAACCAAGTACATGGTTACCCTTAGATATTTAGGTGTGACTCAGTAAGGTGAATATAATTCAGTTTCAATCTTGTATAGCATAATTTTTGTTTGGCTTATTACTTTGCGATCTCTGCTTGTTTTTGTTATCCAAAGCAAAATTTTTAAGTGAAAAGACAAAACGTAACCTGTTTTATTGTAAGACTAATTTTAGTAATCCAGTAATTATGGTAGATAAGAGCAAAATAAATGTATTTTCTTTGCATCAAGCATGTTTATATCTCAGGAGAGAAATTGACCTGACTCGTGAATTTTCTATCACTAATATAGTTGTTCCTTGCCAAAACAGCTATGAAATTTATAATTCATATTATGTAGTAAAGAATTGATAGATAAGAAGACAGATCTTTCATCATAGAACAATGATAGAGGGCCAGTTAAAGGTCCTAGGATTATTATATTATTAGACAATTATGCTAAGCAATTACAGGTACAATTTTGAAAAAATAAAGTAACCATATAAAATCACTTCATGAAAATTTATTACCATCTAAAATGGTAGAGAATTAGGAGAAAAATATACATTTTATTAATTTTCAAATTTTTTGACAATTTTATCACCTATTAAATCAGTAGAGTTAGTGAAAATATATACCGAATATAAATTAGGCTGAGTAATGAAAATTAAATAGGACAACTACAATGTAAAATTCCACTGATTTTTCAGGCACGTGAACAATTCTTGCTGAAGTAACTAAAAATTAGACAAAAAATATAATAGGAACAAGATAGGATAAAGAAATAAAAATTATAAGAGTTAAGGATGAAGAAACAAAGCTGTCTAGATACAACTAAATGATAGTTTATGTATAAAATGGAAAGGAATTGGACCAGAGAGTACAAAGATTAAGGTACTTCCTTTGCATACAGACACCTCCAATTTGAATCACTTGATCACTTGAATCCGTTACTCATCGATTTGCTCGAGCGGGCGCCAGTAACATTTCCATTGGACCCTATCACGTGCCAATGTTGCCCAATGGCATCTTTCGGGTCAGGAAAATAAACATTTTTGTTAACTGGTTTTGGCATATCAAACACGCATCAGACAGCTTGCCAGGCTCTGCCATGCGGGCACTATACTCTCATTACTTTGTGGGGGCTCTCTCAGAGGGGTGGGTAGAATATTCATAGTAATTTGGAGGTAAATCGCATGGCCGCTGTGCAGCCGAGACGGGGAAAGCTGGTTTCTGCTCTGCCGGGTGTATCTGTGTCTGGGCCGGAGCGATAGCCCAGCGGGTAGGGCGTTTGCCTTTGCACGCGGGGGGGCCTGTGCCGGCCTGGGTTCGATCCCCGGCATCCCATATGGTCTCCAATTTGAATATGGGCACCAAAAATGATCTCCCAAGCACCACCAGGAATGAACCATGAGCACAGAGCTAAGTATAGTCCCAAAAGAACAAAGAGAGAATAAATAACAGGAACAAAATCAAATAACAATTATTTGAATTGGTAGCAAGATATACTGCCCTCGAGGTGTTGCAGGTGTGGCTGCAGTACCGAGCTGTGTCAACAGGTGGCAGACAGGAGACAGGCTTGTCTGTATCCAGGGCTCTGCCCCATGGGACCTGGTTGGTTGATGGTCTAACATAGAAAAAGACTGGGTCCCCTGGGATAAACCCAGAGCCACAGCAGAGCCTGGCAAGTCTCCTGTGGTGTATTCGATATGCCAAAAACAATATTGGACCTCATTCCCAACTAATGGAGACACTACTGGCACCTGCTCGAGCAAATAGATACTCAAAGGGAAGACAAGTGATACAAGTGATACAAGCAAGATATAAGAACTAGAAAGGAAACCTCAAATCAGGAGGAATGTTTCTGCTGTGATTATGACATTCTATCAAAAAATAAACAAATGTTTGAGAAAATAATACATTGAGTCCTTAATTCATCTGATCTGGACTTTATAATTTCAATAAGTTTTAGACACCGAAAAGGTTTCTTTTGATGTAACATTTATGACTTACTTTACTTCACTTAAAATTACTGGACAAGTACTTGCTACAAGCAGTAGGGTTTATAGCTCTATGAATGCCATTTTTCCAACTAATATCTTGGAGAGGCACCCTCTCCGGGGCTTAAAAATTATAGCAGATGGTTTATCTTCAGTCATAAAGAAATCAATAAAAATAAAATTGATCCAAGTATTTGTATAAAAATAAAAGCATCTCTACATACTGATTTATTTTTTTGGCGATTTTATATTCCATATGACAAATCAATAAATTCTAAATGGTAAGCATGTGTTTTATAGATGAAATTGCTGGTTACTTTATAACTAGCTGAGATGACATGAAATATTATGATGCACTGTGTAGAAGTTGTCTATACCTACAGTGCCAATCATGTCCACATGATAAATTTCTACCTCTGTGAAATTGTGTAGCCTCAGAAATCACTAGGGAAACAGCATTTTTGATATTTGGAATCAGAAGCTCAGAACACAAATGTAGTTCAGATATAAATCCGGTGCAGCTTAAGTTCACATTCCTTTTATACAGATATTACTCACAATTTAATAGCAAATAGAATTATTATGCAGGCATATATTTTAGTCTTGTGGCAGGGACAATCTTTCCTTAATAGCAAACTACAATTTCTTATGCTTTTGACATTATGAAATCCTTGTCAGTAAAGATTCAAAATATACCATGGTTTTTATGTTGTTGTTGTTTGTTTCTTTCTTTGTCTGCTTGTTTTTTTTTTTTTTTTGGAGGGGTGGGTAGGGCGGTAGGGATCACAACTAGCAGTACTGTGGGGAAGGCAGTTCTGGTCATACAGACAAGTTGCTAGGGCAAAATATGACAGTGGTGGGGAGCCATGTAGTATGGGAACCAAGAGGGAATCTAATCCAGAGTCTCATATAAATCTTTCTAAAGGACCAATAAACTCTGGCGGGAAATTAAAAGTACATTCTAATCTAGTCACATTTTCTTATCTGAGAACATATTTTCTATTATCTTATAAAGAATTTGAGACTCAATGAAATTCAAGTAAAGATCCTCCGCATTTTTAGTTAAAATAAGAATATTAATATTTACTGCATTATTTTAGTACAATGAAATTTTGCATTTTATCAAACATACCAAAATAGGTACTATCAACTAGCATTTTATAAGAATGCATGCTGCACTTTTAAAGGCAAATTATGGTTATATGTTATGAAGGAGCAAGGACCAAGAAGCTTTCTGTTCTGATTGTAATATTGACTTCCAGTACAGGAATAATATATTGTTTAGCAGTACACCTGGTTTCAATGAAACCACATGTTATAGTGGAAATGTCAGAAGATGAATCAAAAGTATGAAAATAACTTTCTCTAGGTTTGTTACACATAGTTCTTCAGTGTGATAACTACCGTGATGACTACCAAAGGAAAAACATTTCTTCCAGAATAGAGCAAAGAAATTAACTGACAGCTACCAAAAAAAAAAAAAAACCTAACTCAAAATGATCCTGAGCAATGATTAGATTTTACTAAAGTCCAGATTATATAGCTATTTAACCTGAAGCTATTTATTTAAACTGAGCTTAGTAAACTGCTATTAACTAACTTAAAAATAAGAAAAATTCAGTTCCTTTCATTTTTGTTTGAATTTCTTTTTTTTGGGTCACACCTGGCAAATGCTCAGGGGAGACATACAAAATTTGCAAATTAGTTTACATAAATTAGTTTACATAAAGTTCTTTAAGATTTAAGTTAGTCTTTGCAACAGAAGGGAAACCAACAGTTGTTTGCTGATAGCAAGCATAAAGATGAAAAGATTACAAAAAAAATCCTTGGAAGTAAAATAAAGATCAAAACCTTAAATTTGGTATAATTTTCTGAATGTGTATGTATTTGTGCACATTAAATATTCCCAGCTAGATATATCAATTTTAATTCTATACATTGGCTATTTGTCCACAATTACTTCATTTATCCCCCAATAACTTCCAGTATACTTGAACAAACCCCAAGTCATTACTGGGAGCCATCATGACCAAAAACAGTGATACTCAGTGCCCCATACAGTTCCATCAAAGAGGGCATTAAACCACAGCCTCAAACATGTCAATCATGTGCTGTTTCCCAAGCCCTTATACAAAGATTTTGCTTTTTTTTTCATTTGGGGCTCATCCCCAGCTGTGCTTAGGACTTAACCCTGGCTATGTGCTCTGAAATCAGTGCTGGCACTCCTCTTAAGATCTTGTGCTGTGCCAGGGTCATAAAGAAATTGGCTGGATGTAAGATATGTACTATGTCTCTGACCCCAACATACAAGAATTTTAAGGGACCAGAGTAATAGTCCAGTGGGTAGAGTGTTTGCCTAGCATGCAGTCAACCCGGGTTCAATCCCTTGCATCCCACATGGTCCCCAAGCACCACCAGGAGTAATTCCTGAGTGCAGAGCCAGGAGTTACTCCTGAGCATTACTGGGTGGACCCGAAAGGCAATAAAAAAAAGAATTTCAAAAGCTCTGATATCTCATTTCTCTCTCTCTCTCTCTCTCTCTCTCTCTTTCTTTCTTTCTTTCTTTCTTTCCTTCCTTCTTTCTTTCTTTCTTTCTTTCCTTCCTTCCTTATTTTCTTTCTTTCTTTCTTTCTTTCTTTCTTTCTTTCTTTCTTTCTTTCTTTCTTTCTTTCTTTCTTTCTTTCTTTCTTTCTTTCTTTCTTTCTTTCTTTCTTTCTTTCTTTCTTTCTTTCTTTCTTTCTTTCTTTCTGTCTGTCTGTCTGTCTTTCTTTCTTTCTTTCTTTCTTTCTCTCTTTCTCTCTTTCTCTTTCTTTTCTTTTCTTTTGGTTTCTTTTCTTTCCTTTTCTTTCTGTCTGCTGTCTCTCTGTCGTTCTGTCTTGCTTTTTTTGCTTTTTTGGGTCACACCACCCAGTAATATTCGGGGGTTATTTCCAGCTCTGCACTCAGGAATACTCCTTGTAGTGCTCAGGGAACCATACACGATTCCAGGGAATCAAGTTCAAGTCACCTGTATGCAAGGCAAACACCCTATGCACTGGACAATTGCTCTGGTCCCTTGATGTCTCATTCCTTTTCAAAATACTCCCTACCCCTCAGATTCAATTCAGTCACGGTATATGGTGTGAACATGAATGATAAGGTTGTATCACAATTTTTCTTTTCTTGAGGGTCGAGACTGTATAAACCTGATGACACTCAGGATCAGTCCTGGTTCTACTCTCAGGGAACAATTACAATGATTACTGAACTATATATGGAAATTGGGGATCCAATCAGGATTGGAAGTATTCAAGGCAGTTTATTAAACTCTGAACAGTGTTTTGTAAGAGGATTTTATGTTTTTAAAAAGTACAGGAATTTTTGTTTACATTTTAACAATATCTTTTTTCCCCATGAAATCTTCGTTTCTTCCTGTAATTTCCTCAGTAGGAAATATATCAAAGTGTTCATAATATCATATTTTATTTATTTATTTCTTTTAAAAATATTTTATTTAAAGGAATGGAAACAAATACAGGAAAGGATTCATGAAGAATGATTCCAGTGAAAGGCAGGAACTTTTTAAAAATTTTGTTTATTTATTTATTTATTTATTTATTTAGTTAGTTAGTTAGTTAGTTTTGCTTTTTGGGTCACACCTGGCAATGCTCAGGGGTTACTCCTGGCTCTGCACTCAGGAATTACTCCCTGGCGGTGCTCGGGGACCATATGGGATGCCGGGGATCTAACTTGGGCCGGCACAGTCTGGCCGTGAGCGAGATAAACGCCCTACCTGCTGGACTATCGCTCAGGCCACAGGAACTTTTTTAAATTATCATTCTTTAACAAAATGGTTGGAGACTGTGGGGATAAGTAAATTTTCCTTTATTGTATTCCAAGATTGAGGGCCACTAAAATAATATTCATGTCACTCGGTCTTCCAGGTCATGAGCTAAATCTAGGTCATCCGGGTTATTAAGCATCACTTTCACTCAATCTGTGACATTCTGTATCAATAGTTCCTTTCCTTAGACCATATTTCTAAACACCTGAGACATGTTTTATGTCCCTATCACTCCTCCCTCTTTCGCAGGAGTTCCAACTGTGGCAGGGGGATATCTGTAGTGCTAACCTAAAACCTACTTTTTTTCCAATAAGAGAATTCATTAAATTTTGGGTGTGTGGGATGCTTTCTCTAAGAATTTGAGTACTTTTCCTCTCAAATTCTGGCCTCTACATTTACCCAAACTACTGGAGACAAACATTCATCTATATATGATTGCATGTTGCATATTTCAATTAACATTATGACACTGTGGAAAAAGTTAATGGCTATCTATGTTTATGTCTATGTTACTCTTGTTGAAATTTTCTTTCATGTTGATTCCTAGAAAAAAGGTAGGTTTTAGATGTTTTGTCTATGTGTGTTAGATTTGTCTTACCACCGTTCCTTTTCCCCCAATAATATGATTTATGTATTTTCTCTAACTTCTTATTTTTTTAGGGTGGGAAGGTGTACACAGTAGTGCTCAGAGTCTGTTTCCATCTCGGTGCTCAGCAGTTGCTCCTGGAAGTGCTTGGAGGATAAGCGGCAGTGATATTATCTTTTATTTTATTAAAACTTTTAAATAAGTAGGAAATATTAACTGAATTATTTTCTGTGAAACAGATTTTTTTCTTGGGAAATCCTGCAAAATGGGTTAATCTGCTATTATGATTGGAAGTGTAAGATTTCAGGCTATTTAAATGTCAAACAAGTCACTTAGATATGGTACTAATATAGGTTCAAAAGTCTGTGTTTTCACTGAATTTGTAGATTAAAATATTTAATAGATATAAGGAATCAGAAAAACAGATTGACTTAAGATCTTTAAATGACCTCTTGTATTTAAAACAATGGTTTTATATATGACTTAGACAATAACACATAATTATGTGTTTAATAATATTTGATCACAATGTACAATCAGAAAATCCAGTAAATTGACTTATCAGAAACCTCTAATTATAACATACAGATTAAAGCAAAACAAAGTATTTCAATAAAACTAGGATAAGACATACATCTAACTGCTATTAACACAACCAAGTTACAACTTGTGTCATAAATTGTGTTGTAAAAATAAAACAACTGAATTTGTGCTTTAATATAGCTTCCATTAAAAAATAACAGTGAAATAAAGCCAACTTCCTTAAGTAATTGCTCTCTACTACTTAATAAATGTAAAGTTTGAATTTGAAAGCTAAATTGCTTGATAAAAATTTTAACTATTATATGAAATCTATTTAGATGTTTTTGGTATGAAATATTAGTAACTAGTCATAGTCTTTGGTGAGCAAAATATTTTGATATTAATATTTGATCAAATATATTTTTCCTGAATTTATAAAAATACTAGCATTCTATAAATTTATTTGGACATGAATGCATACAAAGATGCATAAGTGTAACCAATAATTTCACATGCACTAGTGTTCTCTTTCAACTAGTGCCTAATTGTTTTGACTAGTTTTGACTAAAAATGATCAGATTACTTTATAATTTGCTATTTGTATATGCCATTCACTATTTTTGTGTACAAACTTTGAGTTAGCATATTTATTTTTTCTAATTAGATTTATTTCATCTTTTATAAAGTTTCATTATCATACATTAAGAAAATGTATATTAATATATTTGTACCAAAGATAAGCAATTTTAGTTTAAAAGAAATAGTAATATTATGAAAAGTAACTGGATCTAAAAAACATATGGGGCGGAGCGATAGTCCAGAAGGGTAGGCTGTTTGCCTTACACACGGCCAACCTAAGTTCGATCCTAGGCTTCCCATATGGTCCCCTGAGAACCATCAGGAGTAATTCCTAAGTGCAGAGCCAGAAGTAATCCCTGAGTACCGAAGGTTGTGACCCAAAAGCAAAAATACAAAGTCACATGCACTATTAGATAAAGAAATGTAAATGTACACTTTGTAATCATGTGGTGTATACAATTTAATAAGTATACATGTCATAGTCAATCAGCATACAGATCAATATATGTGTGAATACATACATGTATATTTATATATACATATACATAAAGTTAAAACATAAAAGACCAATATATGATATCTTGGAGATATCATAAGTTGGTCTCAGTGGCTAAAGTCACTAAGCTTTCATGGAGATGCTATGGGCTCTCTGTGCAGTTGCACGCTGCAGCTTCACCACCTTGTGGTACCTCAGTAAATGCAAAAACTGAGAGCACCCGCATGGCAGAGTCTGGCAAGCTACATGTGTCATATTTGATATGCCATAAACAGTAACAATAATAGACCTCATTCCCATAACCTGAACGACTGGTTTGAGGCTCTTCATGTTCCTGGTGTGAACAGAGGCCCTTGGGCTATACTAGCATATGACAGGGATGAATGGAGATGTTACTGGCGCCCACTAAAGTAAATTGATGAACAACAGGAAGACAAGTGAAACAAGTGATATATAATATCTTAGTAAACACAAAATTTTGGTAATAGTATTTAAGTTAGTGATTGCCAGAAGATGTTATGATTTCGTTTAACATCCTACAAAGCATTTGCATTCAGGACATCCAAAGGATAAAGATAACATTGAAGATTTGACTGGTATTTCAAAGCAGGATTTCCAAATAGCTATTAAGCTAATAAAAGGTTATTAAAAAATGTCTCTCCTTTTTGGCATTATGGTTTGTGTTACAATTGCTAAAGGGCTATCATGTTTGTCCCTTTACCTATATTCAGCAATCAATCCTTGTCTAGAATGATAATTTCCCACTATCTTCTGAGAATTTATGCTTTTTAACATTTAAAATTATTCAGTTTTTGAGGAAACATTGGTTTACAAGCCTGTATGTTTTAGCAATTCAATTTAGCATCCCTTCAAATAGGTTTTAATGGACCCAACACCAAAGTATCAGTGTCTCCCCACTACATACACTGGATTCCCTCCCTAGTTTAACCTGCCCTTTTCCTCTCCTTGTTAATCTCAGTTCTGTGATATGAGTCTGAGTATTATTTCTTTTGTTTTTATTCTTTCCTTGTTTAGTTTTTCAATGTCGTATATATCGTGAGATAATGTAGTATTTGTCTTTCTACTTTTAACTTCGGCTTAGTATGATCTCCCAACTGCAGAGCCTGGCAAGCTACCCGTGTCGTATTTGATATGCCAGATACCAGTTACAATTATAGACCTCATTCCCATGACCTGATGGAATGGTTTGAGGCTTTTATGTTCCTGGAGCAACTAGGTGCCCTTGGGCTCTACTTGCATGAGACAGGTCATATGGAGATGTTACTGGTGCCAGCTCGAGCAAATCGACGATGAACGGGAAGACAGTGATAGAGTGACAGTGATGATCTCCCTTCACTTCATTACATAATGTTGCAAAAGGAAAGAATTCATCTTCTTTGTTAGCTGAAAAGTATTTAGTTGTAGCTCGATACACAATATTATCAATATCCACTTTTTGTCATTAAGTGTATGGATACTTGCCACACCTTACACTAAAAATGTAATACAAAAATGTAGGTGCACACCTACCTTTTAAAATTAGTCTTGCTAGTTTTTCAATCTACCCAGGAGTGAAAATGCCTGGATTTTGAGCATGATTTATTTTCAATATTTTGAGTAAATGTCATACTGTTTCTTCAGAGACTGGGTGAAGTTTTATTCCCATGAGTTTATATGAGCTCCTTTCTCTTCATACCCTTGACAGAACTTGATATTTCTGATCTACTTGATATTGAAAACTCTCACAACTTTAAGAAAGCAATAAGTCACTATGGAACTGAAAACACAAGGAAATAGGAACACATGTGATCAAAAGTAACATTATAAAAATGGCCAGAGTACCAAAGAATAATTTTTAATTTTTTGAGGAAAACAGAACAAGCTTTCCTGAAATTTTAATGGAATGTAAAAAGGGCCATGAATAGCCAAAATAATCCAGATAGGAAAACTATACCTCAAAGTTATGGTGGTTAAAACTCTATGCACTGTAATCAAAATAGATGTACGGTAATGGCTAATTTCTCCACTGCCTTTCTGGAAGATGTAATAGATACATCAGGACGTCAGAAGGACAGTCCTCTTGGTCTTACAGTTGACGAGGACAGGCGGGCAGTGACAATGCTTTTCCCAGCTTCTGGTGCATCTTTCAGTATTTCTGCTCTTCTCTCTTTGAGGTCTTCCTTTATTGCTTCTCTGCACTGCTTTGAGAGCTTGGACATTTGGTGGCTTGAGGCTTGAGCCTTGCCACATTAGAGAATGAGCTAGAGAGTTTTTGAAGACAGGCATCCTTTTGTGTCTTTCTCTCTCAGCATTTATTACACAATCATGGAGGTGCTGAACCAGTCTGTTGTATTCTTCATCAATGTAGTCAATGATGGAATCTTCCCTTATTGCTGCAATGGTGCCCAAGAGTTGGTGGTCATTCTGGGAGTTCTCTTCTTAAACTTTGCAGCCTTTTCGCCCCATAACATGAAATAGAATTTTTCACGAAGGAGATGGTGGTCTGATCCTGTTTGGAATTTTGGGAAAACAGTGACATCTGTCAGGCAAAACTGTTGATTGAATATGTTGTGGTCAATTTCATTGTGGAACTGTCCACCAGGAGATTCCCATGTCCAATGTTTTTATTTAGCCTTCTTCAACTGTGAGTTCCTATGAATAATCTTGGTGGACATGATGAACTCAGATCATCTCTCACCCTGTTTGTTCCATTCTAGGTCATAGGTCCCCATTGGAGTTCCTTGGCCGATCTTCTTGGTCCTATCTTGACAATAAAATCACCGACTATGATCTTTTAGAAGGTATGACCTTTTTTTATAAAACTCTTCCAATTCCATGTAGAATTCTCAATTCCTTTTTCCTTGTATGTGGATGTTGGTACATAAACAATAAAGATAGAAACTGCTGGAAGTGGGCCACATCTCTTCAAGTGTAATCGTCCTATCTGGTTTGTTAGATATTCAAATGAATCAATGTTCACAGCCATGTTCGTGTTGACAAGGACACCGATGCCACCAACACCTCTTTTAGCATGTTCCGAGGAATAGATCTTCTCAGGTGTCAAAAATGGCATGATGCAATTGACACCTCCTTGTCAGGTCAATGATGTTGTACTTGATATTTCACGCTTGCACCATCAGGTCCTCGATATATGCTTCTGATACCACCATACGTGCATTGAAAGTGCAGACAGTCATTTTAGTCCTTCATTTTGGCAGCTTAGTTTGACCCAGAAATTTTATCAGAGACTCCTTGTTTGTCCTTCTTAGAGCTCCTGTATTAAGGACTCTTTCAGTGTCCTGAAAATAAACATTGTTATACTGTTTTGGCATATCCAATACATATCAGACAGCTTGCCAGGCTCTGCCGTGTGGATGGTATACTCTCAGTAGCTTGCTGGGCTCTCTGAGAGGGGTCGGTAGAATATTCATGGTAATTCAGAGATAAATTGGAGTGCAGGGTTTTCAACAGGGACAGCTGGTATCTGTTCTGCCTGGTGTATCTGCGTCTGTAATATGTAATATGATGCAGATTATTTTACTATTAGGAAAAATCATTGAATTTTAGTATCATTTTAGTTCCCCAAAGCTAATCTATCCACATCTAATGGGCTTAGTACTAAACATTACTGAATTTTTTGCATAAATGTCAGTTACAATTATGACTGCTTTAGGGTTAATGTCTCTGACTCTGGGTGCTCAGCACATTTATTTTCTGGAGTTTGCTCTGCTATAAAAGTAACTGTCTGCTGGATATTTTTGTAATAAAGTAAAATGAAAGGGTAAAGACTATTTGTCTTTTCATCTTTAAAACATTAATTATGAAACCTCATTTTAGTTTTCATATTTTACGCATTTTTAGGTAACATCTTTATATTGAGTGTTACACTATGTTCTAAGAAGAACAAAGAATTACTTATCCACAGAAAAAATATTTTTGAAATATCATCTGCTTTAATTTGTCAATGCATTTTCACTCTATAAAATTTAGAGTTTATATGTCCACATTTCTTTGTAAGCTTTATTACATCAACCACCAAGGTTGTAGTAGTATCACAATACCAAATGTAGATATGAGTTTCATTTCAGTTTTAATCATTTGCCTAAATGAATCAGTTTCCAATAATCTAACTTTGAAGGTACAGAATTACCATGAGAAAAGTACCCATATGCCTTTCAAGATAAATTATGAATTCACTGGATAAATAGAAAAAATATGAACTTATTATCTACTATGTTCTTAGTATCTACTATATTCTACAAATTGGTCTATACACTAGATTACGATAAAAACAAAAATGAGTAGGAATATTTCTGCACTTATTCTGTAGTATGTTAGTAAATCTAGTACTAGAAATCCACTATCACTACTGCTACTGGTATAAAAGCAGCATTATCATACCAGCAAAAAATAAATTACTTATTTTAATATCATTATCATTACTGTAGTTGGTTGATGAATATAATAACCCCTTGAGTCAAAACTACAAATAACCTACTTCATCTGTATCAGAAAAGGCAATTAAAACTCAGAAATTAACTATTTTTTCAAGTTATTCTTATTAATGATTAAGATAGCATGCCTATAGTAAAATTGAATGTGCAGAGTTTTACTAATAGAATTAGTTAAATAAATGATTATTAAGCAACTCTTGCCCAGAAGAGAGGTATGTGCATTAAGATAATGTCACAAAGGATGTGACCGCAATACAAAATTTGATATTTTCCAGATGAAGATGGGAATGAGGGAGAGAAATGTTCTATATATTAGAAATAAAGACAACATAAAACTAGGCACTGAGGTAGAAAGAAATGTCATGAAGATTTTAGCATAAGACACAAACTCAGAAAACTTATACATACTCCAAGAATATTTTAAAATGGTACAGTTACAAAGTTATAAAGCATGATATTTCTAGCGATTTAATTTTTAATTTAAATTTTGAAAACGGGATTTATTGGTTCAAGAAACATTTGGATAAAGTACATCAATGGAAATTTTAAAATTAGATTTTTGTCTCTCCTAAATTACATTTAGTTTCCACAAAGTTCTTCATATGTACCAGGAAAAAGTTAAAATTTTAATTGGAAGCATATTAAAAGTTATTTATAATTCATTTATCTTAACTAAATCTCAGTACAGTAGCTACAAAACTAAAATATTTGTTAGCATTAAAAACATATTTTTTGTATTAACTCAAATCTCTAGCAACTAGAAGTTTGTGGGTAAAGAGACCCTTTTAAATTTTTAATTATCATTTTATTTTACACGTTATAAAGATAATGCTGGTTTTTATTTTAGAAAAGAAGCTACAAGAAATATGACGCTCTTATTCATAAAATGATTTATTCAGTTGTTAAATGTCTTTAAAATATATCTTCAAAGGTGTATTAACTTCTGTCATCTAGTCTACAGCTTGTCTATTGCCTGTTGAAGGTTTATGAATGTAACAGTTCATATTAAAATTGCTAATCCTGGATTTAAAAAGTGAAAAATATGCATTCATATTTTACATGGCACATTAGACTATGAACAACTAATTCTGTCAAGTAACAAAACTCCAGTTATTTTGTGGGTTAAAGAAAATGTTTTGTAGATATTTAAAATCATTGCACAGACAACTTAAGGAAATTACACAATACAGGCCAGAATAAAAAGTATCTTAAAGCAAAGTTCATTAGAAAACTTGAAACATGGAAAAAGAGAAAAGGATTTAATTAGATCTTAAGGAGAAACAATATCAAATAAAACGATGTTTATATCAAAATGTTTTAACCCATCTTGGTTCAAAGATAACTGAAGCATTTAAGTACAGAGAATGTTAAATTAAAATCTTGTGAAATAAATAATCTGCAAATCAGCTGGACACCTCATAAACTTGGGGAGAGATAATAGATGAACTACATTTGGATAGAAGCACGCTTCATTATACTTCAGCAATCCCTTGAATAACTTGCAGTGAATCACTACTAAAATTAACAGTACTAAATTTAATTAAATTAAAAACACTAATAAAATTACTCACTCAAGGGAAAGACATATCTTTACAGACTGCTTCAAGACCATTGCTGTTCCTAAATTTCTTGAAGGTTTTAATAAATGATATCCCCTTATATCTTTCAATTTTCCTCACAACCCTTCCTACTACACCTGGTGTAACCTTGGACATGGATAAATGAAAATTTGCAATATTGCCATGTTCTTCATGAAGGTATGAAGTCTTTTTAGCACCAGTTGTTTCTATGTCTACCCAGATCCTTCAGAACAGACCACTGAGGCTATTGCATCATTCTCCTTCAACATATCTTTTATTCACCTAGACTGGGAAAAATCAAGAGCAGATAGTATGTTTTTATCTTTAAAGAGTTTATACACTTGGAGTGCATTAGGAAATGAAAAAAGTTTATCAATAAAATAGTAAATGTAAAATTAAATTGAAATAATAGATCAATGAAAATAGGTATTTAAACGAGTTGATAGCATATTAATCATCTGATTTTCGCTAATGTTTTTATTCCACTCATTCCTACTTTTTTTTTTTTTTTTTTGCTTTTTTGGGTCACACCCGGCATGCTCAGGGGTTTCTCCTGGCTCTGCACTCAGGAAACCAGGAACCACTCCTGGCGGTGCTCATGGGTACCATATGGGATGCCGGGGATTGAACCCAGGCCGGCATGGGCCGGCCGCATGCAAGGCAAACGCTCTACCCGCTGGGCTATCGCTCCAGCCCCTCATTCCTACTTTTCTATAAAATCTTATCAACTGCCTATGTTTTCCATGGTTTCTCATTGAGGGTGCCTGTTTTTCCTTTCTGCCAATTGTTATCTCTTTGTCTCATGTTGTTTCTTACTTATTTACGTTTACCAATCCAGTCTCTATATTTTGGCATGGTACACTCAATTTCTTCTATTGCAATTCTTTGGCTTCTCAAACTGCTAAATTCTTTTACCTTTATTATCATTATATAATTTTTTATTCTATCTCCCAGCTCCGGGTCTCCAACTGCTTCTGCACAACCAGCAACTCAGTGTCCTGGGGGCAGTGAGCGGGGTCGTGGCCTGCACACTCTCTGTTCTCAGTGTCATGTCCAGGTGGAGTATTTAGCAACATCACGGATCTGGGGAGCTAGAGATGCAATACAAGGGTTTGGGTGTTTGCCTTGCATGCAGCGGACCCTGGTTTCATCCCCAGCACAGTGTTGGTCCTGGTTCTGCCAGAGACATCCCTGAGCTCAGAGCCAGGAATAAGCCCTGAGCACAGCCTGAACCAGAGCAAATCAAGAACAGGAAGGGCCCTTTAGAGACTTATTTCAGTGGGTTTTTTGGTATGGAGACAAAAAAATTAGTAGATACATCACATTAGTAGAAACCAACCACGTTTCAGAAATTCAGATGGTCAATGCAAGAACAGAAATAGACCAGATTAGCCCATAAACCTAAACCCCAACGTAAACCCTAAACCCCATCTCTTGGACTATTTCATGAACCTTACTTCCCTCTTTCAGTACTCAGTGGACCGGAAGACCTGTCCTGTTACAAATTACACTATCCACTGAGGAGGAGAAAGGAGGAGAAGAATGCTTCTAGCCTGACAGCAGATTGGGCCCTTTGGAATGAACCCAGAGCGATGGCATAGCCTGGCAAGCTACCTGTGGTGTATTCGATATGCCAAAAACAGTAACAATAATGGACTACTCCCAACTATTGGAGATGTTATTGGCACCCACTTGAGCAAATCAATGAACAATGGGAAGATAAGTGATACAAGACAAGTGATATAAATATTTCAAATTATAATATTTAATCTCATTTTATTCATCAAGTTACCTTGACTATCCAGAGATTTTCAAAATTTTCTCCTCTCAATTGCTTTAGTTTTCATGTATGTTTGTGTTGTTTTGTGGCCACATCTTGTGATACTCAGGGGTTATTCTCAATTTTATGTTGCGGATTGAGCTTGGCTGTGTTTGGGACACCACAGTGATGTCAGGGATTGAAGCTGTCTCTCACAAACAAAAGATGTGGTCAACGTATTGAACTACTCCTCCAGATTTCTCTTCTATAATTTTATCCATAAATTTTACTACTGTTTCTCCTTAATCACATGGTTCATAGTAGCTAATTGAGCGTTATACAAAAAATGTTATTCAATTCTCTCCTTTATACCTCCAAAATTAGTTGCTATTATTTTTAATTTTTAAATGAAAGGAGTTAGATAGTTCAAACAGCTGAATACATGCCTAATATATATGAGACACTGAGTTTGAACCCTGCCACTCAGTTGCTTACATATGACAAAACAAAGTGTGGCCTTAATGATCCCAAGCACAGTCAGGACAAGAACTAAGCCATCAGACCCATATTAGAATGAGTATCCTTGTGAATGGCCCCAGCTAACCATCCTTCAAGCATCACTGTTCAGGGACCTATTAAAAATGAATAAATTTTAAAATAGCTCTTTCTGTCTTATATTCATAATTTATCTTTGTATTTATTGCAATGTGTAACACAATCCTTTTATAGCATACGTAAAGAACCGACAGACCCCAAGTAAATAGTTATTAAAGGTTAACTACATTTTCCTTGACTTAGCTCATCACCATTGGCAACTAGGCAGAATATGAGTTTACATAAAGTACTTTGTCATCTTGTTGTAAGGTTCTTGGGCCATTCTGAGTGTGTGAACTCAATATTGTTATTGAAGTACATCTAGGGAAAAATCAAAATCTTTTTGAGCAATTAAAATCTTTTTTGTGGTATAAGCACCAGTATTGCAGAATGCAAAAGAAGTTGAAGAATGAGTGGACAAAGATACACTGAATCTGTTTGCTGTCAATGCCAGCCGGTGTCAGAGTGAATGAAAGTCTTAAGAGAAATTTTAAAGGATCATTAAAAATTAACAGATGTTTACCCCAAACTTTCTAGCTTAATGTTTCATATAAGTTATGAGAAAATATAAGTATGTGAATTAATTAATAAAATAATTTGACATACTGCCTTATTTTGTGGTCATGTGTACATATAAACATATAGTACTGATAAAAAGAGCTAAATATAAAAAAATCCACTAGCAAAATACACTTAAAATTTTCAATTTCCTTATTAAATAATTTGTCAACAAACCTCAACATGTTAAAATTAAATATAAATTTTGAACATGCCTTAGGACATAATAAATGCTATGATATCTTAGTAATATTTGTTTGCAAAGAGTATTTCAGGCACAGCTTGGTCTGAATTCTCTCTTAACAGAATGATAATGAAATTTACTCATTTTTTTGAGCTAGTAAAAATTTTAAGCCTTTGATTAGTAATAGTTGTGTATTTTATTGCCTGGTTATTCCCTATTTTAGAGTCTCAAAATGAAGAAAAGTTTAATAGTTTCTAGAGTTGGTTTGAATTATTTCTAGTTTTATTTCTAGTTTAAAATTCTTTGAGTTGGCATAATTTTAATTTTGATATATAAAATTTTTTGGACGTACAGTATTTGTTTAACTTTTTGTGAATCTACCAAATTGTTTTTTAAAGTTATGTACCATTTTTTATTTTTCCACCAGCAACATATGAAAGTACAGTTGCTCCACTTTCTTGCCAACACATGCATTGTCAATCTTTTCAAATTTTAGTCTTTGTAATCATGTGTAGTTGTATCTTATTGATGTTTTCATTCGCATCAATCACAAATGCTGTCAAGTATCCTTTCATAATCCTACCATATTTGGTGAAGTGTCTCTTCAAATCTTTTTTTTTTTAAACTGTTCAGATTGTCTTCTATTTTTGAGCAGTAAGAGTTCATTTATAACTTTTGAGTTTTGAAAAACATGTTTACAAATATTTTCTCCTAAGATGTACCAAGATGTAGCTTGCATTCTCATTTTCTTAATGCCATTTGATGAGCAAATGTTTTGAATTTAGGTGAATTTTAACTTATTTTGTTCTTTCTTGCAAAGGAAAACAGACTGGGATTTCTGGTTCTCTGCTAATGTTTTTACTCTATAATTATTTTCATTTCACTAAGATGTAAGAGTTTGCCTTTCTCTAGATAGTAATAAATATGTTTGAATGTTTTTATTGTCCTCTCTTGAATCAGTTTATTTTTCCAGTTTTCATATTTATGCATTCATAAAGTTTACTTTTTTATTGATTCACAAGAATATATATGTTTTTGGGTGACAATTTCACAAAACTTCTAAATCTACACCATCCCCAACATCAAAGTACCAATGTCCTTTTACCAAGGGCATTACTCCTCAATTCTACTTCCTCCTTCTCTCTGATAACCTCAATTCTATGTCAGAGTTCAGTTGTTTTTTTCTATTGCTTGCTTATCCCATATACCAGTGATATTTTACAATATTTTCCTATCTTCACATTACAAATTTTAATTATCATGAGCTGGTAGATTCCACATATTTCATCACAAAATAAATAGTGATTCATTTATTATATGTATGTGATGTACTATGGCATGTTCTGTACTATGTACTATGACATGTGTCTGTAATGTACAATACACTGTACATTACATTGTCTGCAATGTATATCGACTTATATGTCCACTTATATGTCCACTTATATGTCCACTTATATGTCTTATTTTTTCTATAATTTTTATAACTCAGCATTTGTTGATCTATGCTGGGCTGGATTGAAAAAAATCTGCTGCAGGGTGGGTGTTAATTTTCTAGATTACAATAATAATTGTTGTAGATTTATGCCGTTTATTACCATTAAACCACATTGTTCTCATTAGAAATCAGCTATGTGTCTGTTTGTAGCCTATTTCACATATTATATGCCTAACTTTCATGGCAATACTACACACTCTTCACTGCTGTTGTCTTAGAGGAAGTCTTGAGATCTCATTCTTTCAGTGCTTTAACTTTTTCATTTTCCAAAATTGATTTTACTATTCTACAATGATCACATTTACAAACAAAATTCACTTTTCATTAGAAAAAAAGTTTTTAGTTACAGAAAATTGCCAAAAATCTTTTAGATTTTGTTTCTGGGCCTCACCTAGTTACTCAGGGGGTTATTTCTGGCTCTAGTACTCAGAAAATACTACTCGAGATGCTCAGTGGACCATATTAGATGCTGGGGATAAAACTCAGCTTAACTGCATGCAAGACAAATGCCTACTTGCTGTATTATTGCTCCAATCTGGAAATTGTTAAATTCTATAAATGCTCAGTTTTGGTTGTTGTTGTTGTTTTTTGTTTGTTGTTATTTGAGGGCACTTCTAGGAGTGCCTGGAAGAGCATGTCTGGAATTGAACATGGGATCGCACATGCAAAGCATGTACTCAAACTATCGATGCAGGTGAGGCAGAAGCGACAGCAATGGCGGCTGCTCTCTGTGTTCGATTGCAATTCCCTGGTTCTTCAATATTTTTAAGAATGAAAATTTTGAAAATAAAGATACTCAGAATTAGAAAGTAGAAAATTTATTGAAAGTAGAGGAGAAAGGGAAAGGAACTCCCCTTGCGGGGAGAAACTTAGTATAGGACTAAGTTAAAGTAAAAGAGTTGTGTAGGCTCTTTTAAAGACCTGCTGCATTGTTATCAACTAAGTTTTACAGAGAATGCCGGAAATCTTCAGTGTGCTCTGGCTGGTTTGGCTCTTTCCGGCTATCTGTATCAGGTATTGATTATTATCTTAGTCTTATGACTCCTAATTCCAGACAGAATTGTATGGTCCTGGGGAAACCAGGAATCTTAAAGATAGGGCCTTAGGATGAGGTGGTGTAGGTCAATGGGGAGAAATGGAACTGCTCGCTAGGGAAACTGTGGGCTTCTCTCAGGTTGGCAAGGGGAAACTGAGGCTTCCTCTTTCACTATTATCACTCAGTGTGTATGAGGTGTGTTTTTGTAGTAAAGGATCTGTAAAATCTATCATTGTTATTATTTGTAATACAGGTACTAATATTAAATTCACAAATAATTTTTTGCACTTATAAGGCCATTGTGATATTATACATTCTATAAACGTCAGTTTGCTTCTCAGCAATTTAAAAAACTGAAACTACTTTAGATTGCTGTGCATTAAAAACATTCAAATTTTAAATGTAAATGGAACTAATTTATAGTTTCAATTATGTGCTTGATTTTTACTAAAATGATTTTATTAACAGCTATATGAATTGTACTTTTGTGTACATGAAACTTCAAAATCAGCTGAGTCAAATATTAATGTAACATAGGACTAATTTTTGCAAACAACACAATTATTGTAAAATGAAACTGAATAAAATGTACTATAACGGGCCTTCATAGTCTTGAATGGAGGTAAATATTTGTTGAAAATGCCTTCTTTCACCAACTTGCGTTTAGAAAACGCTGCTCTTAGCTCACTCCATAAAGCAGCACTTAAAAATCTGTACTTGAATGGTTCTAGTTAACAACCTGAATGGAAATAATGGCTGCAATCTGAAACTATGAGCAGATTTCCTTCATGTTCCTGAAAAATTCTGCATACTTGTCAACTTTTTTTCCAATTTCTTAGCCTCAACACATTTCCATTTCTTATCCGAAGAATCAGTTTCTTTTTTGTTCTTTCTTGTTTTGAGAAGTATTGTTTTATTTAGACAAATAATGCAATGCACTGATGTGAAAAAAAAGTAGGAAAGTTCTATTTGTGAAATCTAGTAATATTTGCTAATTTATGTGCCTTTGTATTTGTGAGATTCACTGGAAGTGTGTACATATTCAAACATCTTCCTTGTCTAATGAATTCTTTCATTATTGTCACATTGATTCTGTTTCAGTTCTCCCTGATGTGAATTACTGATAAACAGATCCTAGTATAGTCCATGACACTGACACAGATTGACGTTCAAATTTCAATTAAATAAACTTTTCTCTGACTTTAAGCTCCTTTGAATCAACCTCTCAAAGAAATTTCATCCCCTCTTAAATCATATTGTATGAGCTATTTTATTGCTTTTCATTGACTTTTCATTATATAAAACACTTTCACTGAAGGTAATACTAGTAATACAAAGCTGTTAATATAAAATTTCACCTTAGCTTTAATTACCTAACAAAAATAACTGTCTTATTCAATCCTTTAAATACTTATATATATTTATTTATGTCAAATATGTACAATGTCTTTCTAAAATTTTATAAGAAAAGAACAAAACCATATACATTGAACCTTACTTTTACAATATCCTTAACAAATTTTGTAGCCTATGAAAATATGTTTTAATGAGTGCACAATAAACTGTGGGTAAGATTGTTGTGTGTATTGATATTTAACTTCTATATAAAACATTCTGCAATAGCATTTTTTTTGTTTTTTCCGACTTTATTTTATTTTATTATTTCCCCAAATATTGTTACACCATTTTAGACATACAATTGAAAGATGCTCATGTAGAGTTTTGGTTCTACAGTGTTCCAACACCCATCCCTTCACCCAAACCCATCTCCCATCACCAATGTCCCCACCTCCCCCTCCCCCTCCCACACCTCAACTACTTGGGGGATTCTGTATGTCATTTCTCTCTTTATCTCTACCTCCCACCAAACTTTCCTGCTCTTTGTGGAATTCAATGAATTAAAATACATTACTGTTTCCACTATTTTAATGGACCAGCAGCCACAAGCGGCCGCGGGTACTGGGCTCAAACTGGTTTTGCTCTGTTGATCTGGTCGTGAGGCAGTTTCCCAGCGTCCGGACAGCGAAATGGTGTCTAGTGTGATGGGCGAGTCCCATCCGGCTGCTTCCGGGACCCCCAGAGTCGACGGGCCAACACCCAAAACCCGTCTGCCCTCCTGGGGGTCCCCTCTTCAGCTGGGCCAGGGCGAGCCGAGCTCCAGACTCCCCAGCTGCTTCATGTTATGGCCGATGGCTCCCGGGCAGCTCCTGGGCGGGGCCACCAGGCTCGACAAAATGGAGAGGGGAATGGCCGAACCCTGACTCCATCTGACGAATTGCCAGTGATTCCCCCTCCTGGGAGCCGCCTACCTGGGCTCGAACCGGTTTTGCTCTGTTGATCTGGTTGTGAGGCAGTTTCCCAGCATCCGGACAGCGAAAATGGTGGCTAGTGTGATGGGCGAGTCCCATCCGGCTGCTTCCAGGGACCCCCCAGAGGGCGACGGGCCAACACCCAAAACCCGTTCTGCCCCTCCTGGGGGTCCCCTCTTCAGCTGGGCCCGGGCGAGCCGAGCTCCAGCCTCCCCAGCCGCTTCATGTTATGGCAGATAGCCCCTGGGCAGCTCCTGGCGGGGCCACCAGGCTCCACAAAATGGAAATGGGAATGGCCGAACCCTGACTCCATCTGGACGAATTGCCAGTGATTCCCGCTCCTGGGAGCTGCCTACCTGGGCTCAAACTGGTTTTGCTCTGTTGATCTGGTCGAGAGGGAATTTCCCAGCATCCGGACTGCGAAAATGGTGGCTAGTGTGATGGGCGAGTCCCATCCGGCTGCTTCCGGGACCCCCCAAGGGCGGACGGGCCAACACCAAAACCCGTCTGCCTTCCTGGGGGGTCCCCTCTTCCAGCTGGGCCCGGGTGAGCCGAACTCCAGCCTCCCCAGCCGCTTCATGTTATCTGCAATAGCATTTTAATGTATATTTTCACTATCTGCTTGCAACTTTTTCATAGACTATCTTTAATTAAATGATCAAAATAGTCATGTGGTTCAGTTTTAAAAATATAGCCTCAATATAATACAGAAAATACAAATTGATATTTATATTAATGTGAGCAGTATAATTGTCTCTGGGCACTGGAGATTAGAAGCAAAAGACAAAGTAAAAGTAGTTGAACCCAATCCGATTATATTAGAAAATGAAAGAGGGAAAAAATGAAAAGGGTTGAAAGAGAGAAAAAGAAAGGCAGGCAGACAGAATAAAAGTAAAGAAGGAAGAAAGGAAGGAAGGAAAAGTTTGTATTATCACTGATTTTATTTCCTTTATTTTTACTATCTTTTCAACTAGCTGCCTTCAAAGAAGAATTTACTGTTTACTTCTGTTAGTAATATCCTTTCCCTCTTTAATCTGAAACTATTCATGTCTGTTCTTCATATTTGATTATTGTTAATGACTTAAAGTAGTTCTCCAAATTGTTTAATTGTTTTACTGTTATGTAAATTATCTATCTATCTATCTATCTATCTATCCATTCATTTATTTATATATGGTATCTTTAACAATAAGACTATTATTATTTATACATGCAGAGCTGTTGTACTAAATTGCTGCCAAAGTGCCTGGAACTTTCTGTGTTTATCCCCAGTCCCCTCTCAGCCACCCATACCCCATCCTTATTCCATAGATTGCCATTCTATTGACTTTTTTCTAAAGATTGTTTCATTGGGAATTGTTTAATCCCTCTCTTTGTTTCCAGTGTCCTCCACAACTGAGTGAGATCATCAGTGTTTATCTTTCTCTTTCTACTTAGAGAGGAGGATGTTTGGGATACACTTGCAGAGTTCAGGATTTGCTTACTCCTGAATCTGAACTGATGAGTCTGGACTGGCAGTGCTCAGTGGTACGTGTGCAGGGCCGTGGATTGAACATAGTTTGCATGTGCAAGGCAAGAACTTCTTTTTTATTTATTTATTTATTTATTTATTTATTTATTTATTTATTTATTTATTTGCTTTTTGTTTCACAGCCGGCAATGCTCAGGGGTTTCTCCTGGCTCTGCACTCAGGATTAACTCCTGGCAGTGCTCAGGGGACCATATGGGATGCAGGGGAATTGAACCCTGGTCTGCTGCAGGCAAGGCAAACACCCTACCAACAGAGATATTGCTCTGGCCCCAAGGCAAGAACTTCTGTAGTAGCTCTTCAGCCCCTATCTTTTACTATATAACTTTTAAAACACTTAACATATTATTTTAAAGATATATTTACCAATATCATTATCTAACACAAAGAATTCAATCTTCACTTGCCTAATTTCTTTGGTTTTCATGCTTATTACTGTTTTAGATAGACATCTTGCATGTCTTAAAACCAGTGCAGGGTGTTCACCTATCTGTCTAGTTAAGAGAATATAAAAAGAGATCTTCACCTCTTCCAGGGGGCATATTTCTTAAGGAGATCACTGCCTATTCTAAAATTTCTATGAATCTAGTCACTGTTCTTGTTGGTCATCTGCTTGCAGTTCTTGACAGCCCAAGGACAAAAATCTAAGAAAATTAGGATCATAGGAAAGAAAAATTGAGTTAACTATACTGCTACAGTCCATACTTTATTTTAATGTGGACTTGCCCTGTCATCTTGTTTTTTTAAAAAAAGTATTTTCATTTTCATATTTATAACCTACTCTAAATCCCTCAGGCAATAGTTTCAATGTGTTCCTTACATTTCCTTCTATTTTGATGTGTTTTTGAAAAATTCATACTAGTGATTTTGTGCTAATTTTCAGAGTACATAAATATTATGTTATATAACTCATACTATTCTTTTTTAACAAAAATACTATTTTAAGCTTATTTATATTTACATATATATAACTGAATTTTTATATGCACAATATTCTTATTATTTCAGATTAATATTGACAACATTTTGCTGTTTAGGTATATTATAGTTACTGAAATCATTTCCAACATTTTTGTACATAAAAATAGAGTTTTTAAGAGTAATAGGCATTCAGAGTTTTTACTCTAAACCCTCAATCAATATACCGATGCCCTAGGTACCTCTATTTTCCCACACCACCTTCTTAGTAAATTCATTTAAAACAACAACAACAGCAAAAACAATAACAACAACAATAATAATAAGATCGAGAAGCGCCTGAGATAATACAAGGGGTAGGGCATTTGCTTTGCACATGGGCCCCCAGAGCCCCACCACTGAGCATAGAGCCAGGAGCAAGCCCTGAGCACCACCAGGAGTCACCCCCAAAACAAACCACTTGTTTAAATTATAGGTGGAATCACGTTTATGATATTGTTGACTCTTGAGGAGTTGATAGCCATCTTCAACTTTGGATTACAGTGAATGTGATGGTTGACATCTTAGGGAATGATTCCTTCTAAACCTATAGGAAGATATCCCAAGGAAATTCACTCAGGATTGCTGTTTCTTGTTCATACTATGCATTTTTCTTGAATAAATATTTCCATATTGACTTATAGAAAGACGTCTAAAACTACATTCCCTGTTAGAGAATTTGAATTTTCTCATATAATTTTATCCCTACTTTCTTGCTTGAGTTTGATACTATTTAGCTAACTTGATGGTGATGGTGTGTATGTGACTATATGGGGGTAGTGGTGCTTGGGGAGTTGCATCATTCCTGGCCATGATTATGGCTTATTCCTGGGTTTGTATTCAGGTATCACTCCTGGAGGGGTTGGGAACAATACGGCATACCCAGGATTAACCTTGATCAGCCCAGGTCAAGGCAAGCAACCTGCCAAACTATCTCTCTGTCCCTTTACTTCACTAATATGTGTTTCAGAAAAGTAAAAAAATTAAGTTGCGTAAATGTGAGTTACTCTACTATAAATGCTTAAATATGTCTTTACTCATGTGTTGCTGTAGTAACTATTATATAAGAAGTTAATACTATTCTATTATCTTTAATATAATATAAGACAAGCGATACTGTTAAATAGTATTTTGAACTTTGACTTTAGCAGATCTGTTTTATTTTGTAAAGATCTTCATTCTTTTTGTTATATCTGCAAAATATCCTGGCTCTGTCCTCACTAATCATATTATAAATCTATTTATTTTTACTAAATATGCTTTTTTTTACTGTAACTTTATACTTAAGCTGCCTAAAATCATTTCACTCTTTGAAATGTCCTGTAAGTCTCTTTTTTTTTCCTTTTTTGGGTCACACCTGGCAATGCTCAGGGGTTTCTCCTGGCTCTACACTCAGGAATTACTCCTGGCAGTGCTCAGGGGACCATATAGGATGCCGAGTATTGAACCCGGACTGGCACAGGCCAGCCATGTGCAAGGCAAACGTCCTACCCACTGGACTATCGCTCCTGCCCTAAGTCTCTTTTAATAATATTGATTAAGTTTGTCTATTTTTTTTGTTTTCTGATTCATTGTTTTTGGTGCAACTTAAATCGTTAAAAAGCTTTAATTTTAATTGAACTCTTCATTTATTACGGAATGGTGGCTTTCTAGTTTTCCCTCTCAAAAATTAGATTATAGTCAAGACTGACTTCCACTCAATAGCAGTACTTGGAATGATCACCAGATTTAATATAACTAGATCACATAGAGTTATACTAATGACTCTCATTTATTACCACTCAATAAGGAAGAATTGTTTAATCTGACTCTGCTTCTAAGTTCTTATATCAGCTACTGCTCCTACCTCCAGAATATCATGAATCCAAAGATTCTAATGATATAGTTTGTTTTCTTTTAATTTTATGCAATTTTCATTTAATATGATTCTCTATTAGTTCCTTCACAAAACAGATATGAGCCTCCTCCTTTCTTTAGTCAGGTGTTCTTTTATTGTTTATTCAAGTGTATTTGGCATTATTCTAGATAATAATAGTTTTTTGCGTAAATTATTTATATTTAAGAAAAACATTAGACCATTGAGACTAGAATTTTCCTTCTGATCTAGATGCAAGCTTAGTCAAGATACATAATTCACAAACCAACAAAATGTTATATTGATAATGTAGTTTTTATATTGATAATAAAAAGGTAATTTGTTTTATGTTAAATGCACATTTTTATTAATAGTTCAGTTAATTTAAGAAGAAATAATTTTTCACCTACAGAAAAGAACTGTTAACAACAGAAATAAGTGTTTTTAAGTATTGTAATATCAGTCTTATTTTATGATAAATCATATTTTTTTCTACCAACTAATTGGGACATTTTGGTGATTAATTTTGTTTTTAAATGTCTATATTTAAATTTTATATAGATATTTTCTTTCTTTTGCATAGCATATTTTAAGCTGTATAATCATTTTTAATTCCTTTCATATTGAATTTGTGATGCTTTCTTCCACCAGTTGCAAAATAATATCCCTTCCCTCCACACCCCAAGTGATCATTATTCACTTTCCACTCATTGCTCAGACAAGGAAAAGCACAGTTTTATAATGAGCAGATGGATCTATCAGGCCCCCGTTACTTTTCAAAAAACTGAGGACTGATTTCACTGTCAGATACAAGTGATTTTTCTCTATAAATTTCTTTCCTTTGCAAAAGCGAATCATTGTTCTCTTTACATTGCACGGACTTTTTGTTCAGGATTTTTGTTGCAAAAAAATATTTAATGAGAGCAGTTACAGAAAGCACCAAGAACTTAATATGTGTCACAAAGAAATCTTTGAGTGCATTGACTTTTCCTCATATTACTGCTTAGGCATTTTTTCAGCTAACAGATTTACTAAAATGTGGGGGTAAAAACTTTCCAGACCCAATTATCAATACAAATTACCACTGAGTGTGGGCCTGTGCCTTATAAGGGTATAGTATTTTACATATGCAATATTAATATAGTCCTGATATTTAGAATTAGACTCATTTAGAAATTGTAATAGTGAAATATACTTACTACTATAACTAGACCCAATTATGAGACTTTCACTTTATCCTTTTTACCCCTCTGAAACTGCCAGCCATCACTTGCTTGGCTGTTCCTATTGTTTGTTGCTAGGGTCAAGCTCCCTTGCAGCACACAGCTGGGCCTCCTTGATAGAAGATTCCACCTCTATAATTCACCCAGACCTTTGTGATTCGCTCCCACCCATCATCTTCTAGAGGTACAGTGTTACAATTTTTCCAACATATAACAAGATATATCTGTTTGCTTTGTCCTTTGGGTACACTAATCTTTTTTTTTCTTTTCCTGAGAGTGTGTGCTTAGTGGGGTAGAGGTTATTGTTTGTAGTCAAGGGGTGTAAAGACATAATGAGAATATATTTAATTTATGGTTCCTGTTTATATTTGTCTCATATGTGTTATGTTCTTTCCAGATATTTCCCAAAGGAACACTTAATTCCTCTCAAATATTTCATATATAAATCCACATGTACATGGTAACAATACTGACACATGGTATAAACTCATTTTTCTATTTGTCAATTTGACTCAGTATTCTTTGGAAGGGGAAGTTTCACTGATTAAATGAAAGAAACAAGGACTCTAATAGAAGGAATATAGGTCCCTTTTCTACTACTATGCCCACGTTTTCTTCAAATGAAACCCATAAAACATTTGTACTTTCATTTTTGCAAATAATGGAGAGTAAGCTGTTGGATATAAGAAGGAACTAGCTTAAAGGCTTGCTGATGTTGGAGATTTTGAGTTCTTTATTCTTGGAGTTAAAAGCCTTTGGAAGAGCAAAAGATTATCTCTGTGTCGGCATTTTACTATGGCAGAGATCAAATGCCACTGATTCATGCTCATTAGGGCTGAATTTCCCTCACCTGGGATGCTTAAAGAAGTCTTTATGAGAGATCAGTGAAGATTAACTTCATAAGCAAGAATAATAAGAATAAAGTCTGTACGGTTGGTCTTAATTTGGAAGAGAATGAGAACAGTTAGTTATTATGCACTGGGAAATGTTAAAAAAAAACTTAAAGGTTTACACTCAGAAATATACAAATGAAGTCCTTTAAAATACATGAGAAATGTACTGCAACAATGGTACTTTATTCTATGTCAAGTTAGAAAATGCTAACACTGATTATCTTGAGTGAAAAAGAGAAAAAACAAAAAATACCTCTAGCTTTTTGACTGACATTAATATATAAACATATGGATAGATTATTTGGTGCAAATGCATTTGTTCTAACCTGTAATTTTAATTTTGTGAAGGGGTTTATATCAATTATATTTGTGCAATTAACACGTAATATATTACAAATATGAATTCTAGTGTATATTTTAAATATTTTTTGAGTGGCATACCTGGTGGTGCTCAGGGATTAATCCTGGCTCTTTGCTCAGGTATCACTCCCTGTGATGCTCAGGGAACCATATTGAATGCTAGGGATTGAAGTCAGATGAGCACCATGCAAGGCAAATGCCCTAACCACTCTACTATAGCTCCAGTCTCTCAATAATATTTTTTAAAATATAATTGCACTTAACTTTAAAATTTCTTATGAGTGATTATAAAAAAAATAACCACTCACTTTTTGAACTCACTTTATAGTTGACAAAATTGGGATGCAGTTAATAGAAGGGGCTTTTTAGAGTTACAATGTCAGATAGCATTTCTTTTCTATCTAATCCTCGGATTTTACACCATAAACGATATCACATAGACTTTTTTTAAAAGAATTTTGTTTAAATATCATGACTTTAATTATAGACCTCATTTCCATGTCCTGATAGAATGGTTTGAGGCTCTGTATGTTCCTGGAGCAAGCAGGTCTTCTTGGGCTCTACTTGCATGAGACAGGTCATATGGAGATGTTACTGGTGCCTGCTCGAGTAAATCGATGATGAACGGGAAGACAGTGATACAGTGATAACATGATTTACAAAGCATTCACAATACAATTATTTCAACCACTCTATATTCCAACACCAGTCCTACCACCAATGTGCCCTCCCACCACTGAAAACTCTTGTGTCCCACCCACCCAACCCCACAGCCCCAAGTCTGATACCTTAGCAGGCACCGATCATATTGTTTACAACAGATATATTTTGGAATAGCATTGCTAAAGTTATGACATATGTGATAGATTATTATATACAAGTTGGACCATTTGACTTATTATTGATTTCTCATACAAACTTATTAAATGGAGTGGATTTCTGTTGAGGAACTGCTGGGGTCCCCAACAATACCTGGGAATGAGTTTCCTTCTACCTCCGAAACTGGCGGGGGAATGGATAAAAACTCAGGAATACAGCACCGCTTTTAAAAGGCTTTACTCTCATGGGTTCTGGTATACAATCCAATAACAGGAAAAACCCTGGACTTAAGTTCCTAGCTGGAACTTGTCAGTTTAGAATCCTTGGCCAAGATGGCCACCAATATGTTTTAAGGCCTAACAGGGAAGAGGCAGCAAGGAGATGCAGAGAAGAGAAGCCAAATCTAAAGAGGGCCTTCTCCTTTATTCTAGCTTATTTTATAGATAGAAGCCCACCAAAACCTTCTAGCTCAGCCCATCATGGGCTGGGCTATCTAGAGATGAAGCCAGGTAAATGATCCATTTGAAATGCAGATCTTTATGTTGGCCTTTGGTTTCATAAACGCCAGAACTGATTCAAAATCTCCCTTGCAGAATTGGGAGGGGCTGCAAGCTAAGTGTCACTGGAGCTTAAGGCCAGTAGGGTGTGTCAACCAACAGATTTCTACCCAAAATTTTAACAAAGATGTTCATATTAATCTGTTTCAAATGTTCAGTATTCAGTCCCAAACCCACCACCATTGCAAGGTCAAAACAACAATTTTTTTTCAAAATTGCCCTATCTCTGCTTGAACCTGTCCTAAGCAGAAACTCAGAAATTAATTTTGTATTATATGTTATATTGTTTGTTATATGTCTAGTTTGCTGTTATATGGTCGAGAAATATTTTCTTAGAAAAAGGTTAATGAGGATTGTTCAATCTCCCGATAGAACAGTCAGGCCATTGAACCTTTTGTATAAGAAATTACTGATATGTTATGACAGAGCACACATTGTAACTACACATTTTGTTATTGGGTTCCTTGTATTTACATCTATAAAATGTAATGTGATACTGGTTTAACAGTATTTTAAAGCTTGTGATGTCACATGGCTGTGAATGCAGCTTCGTGCCCCAGGAATTACAGAGATTGTAACTGACTTAATCAACCATGGCCCATGATGAGGTGCTGAGATTTCTTTGCACTTGAGGCAGTTCACGGGCATGATCACTAGGTCTTCTAGAATACAGGAGGATGTGGAAGCATCCACAGTTCCATGAAAGCTTAGAGAGGTCAGTCACTAAAACCTGCATGCTGGAGGTTTCATGGATATAGGTCTCATGGATATAGTCTCCCCAGAGCAGTGGGGTCTGGCCTGGGCATGTAGGTGATTGTGAGGAATGGAAGTCTTCAGGTTCATTGTTCGGAAAGACCATCCCCAAACCCATCCCTCCTCCAAGTTGCCCTGTGCTTAGCCTGGCGCGGGAAGGACTGGAAACATCTCTGCCCTATATATCTATTATAGCAGTGACTTTTATGCCCATTTAATGTAACACTAAATGTGTCACTTGCAAACATCATTGTTAGGCCTACACTTTATATAAATTCTATAATTATAAAAAAAAACTTTCTCGAAAACAAACTTTCCCTTACATCTCAGTACTAAGGAGTTATTCATTATTTACTTGGAATTTTATTAGGTTCAGTCAGCAAATATTTGTTTATAACCTGTTAGGCAATGTAAATATTTGGGAAAAGAACAAAACTAAGGAGTGAATATAATCAAATAAATTATGTATAATTCATTTATATTGAGTTATAATTATGTGTTTGCATATTTATCTCTACTGTCTTTTTTCCAACAACATCCTAATATTTAAGAAAACAGATTGTTTCTAACTATAACAGAACTATCACTATCACTATCTTCTGTTCATCATCAATTTGCTCAACTGGGCTCCAGTAACATCTCCATATGTCCTGTCTCATGCTAGCAGAGCCCAAGGGCATCTGTTCGCTCCAGGAACATAAAGAGCCTCAAAGCATTATATTAGATCATGGGAATGACCTAACATAATTGTTACTGGTATTTGCCATATCAAATATGACACGGGCAGCTTGCCAGGCTTGCCGTCGGGTGGCAGGTGCACTCTTGTAGTCACCTCTAAATACAGCATTTATTGATGAACTGCAAACGGCCTTGTGAGCTGGGCTGTGATAGGCTCGTCTGCTGGATGGAGTTCTGACAAGAGGGAAGTCCAGATGTGGAAAATGGTGGCCCTCATGGAGTGGAGGAGTCGCCTGGCTTGTTGCGAGGCTCTGCTGGGATGGCAGGCCAGAGCTAGAACCCACCATCCCTCCCGGGCCACCTCGTGAGCGGCTGGGCACAAGAAGAGCTGGTACCAGCTCTGCCCCATGTCTGTGAGTCTCTGGATCAGCATACCTGAGCCGGATTGAAAAATAACAGAACATAAAATAAAATAAAAAATAAAATTGATTCAGCACAATATTAAGATTTTTAAGTGATTTTAGTTAGTTCACAAAATTCTGGTGTGGAGTGGAAGAAGGAATGGGTTTGGGGGCAGGGTGGATACTTAGAGTAGGAAGATCTTCATTTAGCTGAAATGACTTTTCTATTAAGAGGGAGTACATGCGCTTGGAGAGTTCTACTGTTTTCCCTGAAGGAGTTACTACAGTGATGTGAATCTACTTCATATTGTTTGCCTACCTAAGCAATGCAGACCTACTGAAAAAAAAAAAAACTGAGGCTATGGAATTGCCCTAAGAGATTGATAGTCTCAAGTAGAGTTTGTTTCATGCACGAAGTTTACTGCAGACCCAGGAGGTTGAGTTTTCCTGCACTTTTGTGAGGAACAAACTTGGGCACCTGAGAAAGATGAAAGTATATATGCTCTCTTTTTTGGTCTCTGCCTATATTTCCTATATTCTCACCCTGAGGATTTCATGTTGTGCCCCAAATGCAAACAGATGAATAAATGTTAATAGATGGCCACTGGTTGAAGTGACAATGCCTGGTTTAAAAAAAAACTAATTACAACTTAATGATTAGACGGAAACTATAATAAAGTCCTTATCCTTGAAATCAGGTTTTTTACTCACACTCCATTTTGCCTGCATTCAAAGTTTAATAATATTAAACTACTGAAAATTTTAAACCAAAATAAATGTCATTCACACCCAACTACCAAAAACATATTCATAAATGAATCATAATTGATGAGGGTAAAAAGGACAGATAGAAGTTTATGCAATGTGTCCTCTGTAACAGATAGCATTCTGTCAACATTGGAATTTCTCTCCTAAAAATGCCAATTAAGCAAGTTTTATTATTCCTTATTCTGACTTATATTCGTTTTCTGTCAGTACTGAGTAACGATGTATTACATAGTTTAGTCTGCAGCCATAGAAATAGTGAAATAAATAGGACATGTGCCTAGTGTATGGCCTGACCACATTTGATCCAAGATAATGCATAAAGTCCTCTTAGTGCCAAGAGGGAGTGATCACTGAACACAGAGCCAGGAGTAAACAGTGAGCACCTTTTTGTGCTCAAAACAAACAAAAACTTAATTTTTCCTGCTATGAATATTGACATATTGTAGTTGACAGTTGTTAAGACATAAGGCTAGGATTCTGAACCTTGTCTGAGACTATAAAAGGTGCTCCAGGAGAGTATTCTGGGGGAAAGAGCAACTCCTATGGCCTGGGCTAAAAGGCCAGCCCAAGGCTATGGGGCCCCTGGTACCTGGTCAGGAGCATGAGGACCAGGTGGAAAAATGCTGTTCTTGGTCCCTAAGTCAGAGGGCCAGCACCAGCGCTACAGGGATTCAGGGCCACTGAGTGAAAGGACCAAGGCAAAGACCCAGAGGACCATTCTGAATCAGGAAAGGTCCTGAAAACAAGGTCAGGATCCAGAGAGCCAACCTGAAAGAGAAAGGGCTTGAAAAGAGAGAACCTGAAAAAGAAGAGAGGAGAAACAGAGACAGAGAAATAGAATTAGAGACAGAGAAATAGAAATAGAGTCAGAGAAATAGAAATAGAAGCAGAGAAACAGATATAGAAACAGAGAAACAGATATAGAGACAGAGATAGATAAATAGAAATAGAGAGACAGAGAAAGTGAAACAGAAATAGACATAGGAGTGGGAACAACTGCAACCATCCCCAACAGGAGTGTGTGTATGTGTGTGATCCTTGCATCTCCAGGGACCCAATCAGCCCCAGGGAACAGCTGGAACTTTCCATCAAGGGGAACCTAGGCAAACGGCCTTGGTTCTATCCTGACCCCTTGGGCCATGCACTTTCAGGAACAGCTGCAACCTCCCCACAGGTGTGTGTGATCCTTGCATCTCTGTGGACCCAATCAGCCCCGTGGAACAGCCGGAACTTCCATCAAGGAGAACTAAGGCAAAAGGCCTTGGTTCCACCCCAGAGCCTTGGGCCCTGCACTTCCGGGAACGGCTGCAACCTCCATCATGACCAAGTAGGATTCATCCCGGGAATGCAAGGATGTTTCAACATTCACAAGTCAATCAACATAATACAGCATATCAATAAGAGAAAAATATAAACCATATGATCCTATCAATAGACGCCGAGAAAGCATTTGATAGTCAAGCTATCATTATTCGCAGATGACATGATATTATACCTAGAGAACCCTAAACTCTCTACCAAAAAACTCCTAGAAACAATAGACACATATAGTAGAGTGGTAGGATACAAAATCAACACCCAAAAAGTCTGTGGTTTTCCTATATACAAATAACAAAAGAGAAGAAAGGGATATTAAGGAAAGGATTCCATTCACAATTGTGCCACAGAAAATCAAATACCTAAGAATCAACTTAACCAAGTGTGTAAAGGACCTGTACAAAGAAAACTACAAGACACTGCTCCAAGAGATAAAACAGGACAGAAGGAAATGGAATCATATTCCCTGCTCATGGATGGGGAGAATTAACATTGTCAAAATGGTAATACTCCCTAGAGCTCTGTACAGATTCAATGCAGTCCCTATAAGGATACCCATGACATTCTTCAAAGAAATTGACCAAACATTCCTGAAATTTGTATGGAACAATAAACCCCCAATGATAGCTAAAGCAATCCTTGGGAAAAGAAGATGGGATGCATCACCTTTCCCAACTTAAAACTGTACTTCAAAGCAGTAGTCATTAAAACAGCATGTTATTGGAGAAAACACAGACCTGTGGACCTGTTTAATACAATTGAGCATCCTGACACCCAACCTCAAACACATGATCATTTAATCTTTGATAAAGGTGCAAAGATTCCAAAATGGAGTAAGGAAAGCCTCTTCAACAAGTGGTGTTGGAAAAACTGGGCAGCGACATGTAAAAAATGAATTTGGACATGTGTCTAATACCATGCACAAAAATCAGATCAAAATGGATTAAAGATCTCAATAGCAGATTTGAATCCATAAAGTACATTGAAGAAAATATAAGAAAGCCCTCCATGACATTGAAGTTAAAGGCATCGAACACAATGGAATACTATGCAGCTGTTAGGAAAAATGAAGTTATAAAATTTTCCTATAAATGGATAGTCATGGAGAAGATTATGTTAAGTGAAATTAGCCAGAAGGAGAGAGAGACAGATACAGAATGGCTTCATGTATTTGCATGACGTAAATATATATGTACATATTATGATACCAATATCCAAGGTCAAATGAAACATGAACTTGTATCAGGAGGTATTGTCAAAGGTGGAAATTATCACAAACGTGTAGGAGTCAGAGGCTAGATAAGACAGAAAATGGAACAGTGTGCTAACAATTGTCGAGGGTACTAATACCAACCTAGAACTGAGCATTAAATACAGGCAAAAAGATACACATGACAACCCTTTAATGTATGTTTTGTAATCCATAGTCTGGAAGGAAAGGAAAAGAGAAAGAGAGAGAAAGGGAAAAGAAATAAAGAACCTGCCATGGAGGTGGGCTCTGGGAGGGGGAGGGAAACGGGGATGTTGGTGGTGGGAGATGGGCACTGGTGGAGGGATGGGTGCTGCAACAGTGTATGACTAAATCCCAAATATGAACTTTGTAATTGTATATCTTGTAATTGTATCTCATAGTGGTATAATAAAATACTTAAAAAGAAAAACAATGTTTAATAAAAAATAATATTGAAATATAAATAAAGCTAAAGGATTCATGCTAAAAAAATAAATAGAGATAGGAAAGCAGAAACATACAAGTAGAGATGAGAAACAGAAAGAGATAAAGAAACTGACAAACAGAGATAGAAGAAGGGAGTGAAGTCAGAGAAAGTGACTCTGAATAGAGAAGCCCTAAGTAGAGTGGACCTGAAAAAGAGAGGTCCTAAGAGAGGACCTGAAAATAGATGCCCTGAAGAGAGATTTCCTGAAGAGAGAAGCCCTGAAGAGAAAGGCCTTCTTGGAACCTGCTAAGAGAGAGAGAGAGAGAGAGAGAGAGAGAGAGAGAGAGTAGTTCCTGCAGTGAGGTGTAGTCGAATGAGAGAAGATTAAAAGGAGACCTTCAAGAGCCTGTTGTCATGTTCCTTTATCCGTAGTCCAGGGTAATGGTCATAGGTCTTGAACATAGGCTGGAGAACTTAATGGATTGTGAGTACTGTTGAGGACCCATATGGGCCCCAACATCTGCTGAGTTGTTATTCCCTGATCCGTGTACTGTTGGGGCCTGGAGTTCTAGGGGTCCCTTTGCCTACGGCCCTGGGCCCCTGTGCAAGGGGCTGGGGGGGCAATCTCCCTCTCTTCCTCCTTGGGCCCTGACAATGTACTAGATTTTGTTTATGAGGAGGAGAGCAGGAGATTGTATAAAATAAATACATTTCCTACTTTTGTTTTATTTAAAAGCAGTTTTGTTGTTTCTTTTTATTTCTTTTCTTTTTTTGGTCTGTTTTTTTTCCATTTTTTGCCATACCTGGTATTTCTAAGGACATATTCCTGTCTCTCTTCTCTGGGGGTCACTCCTCAGGGCAGAGAGCAGGTTAAGGAGGCATGGTTTGAAGGGAGCACATGCAATACTGGAGATGTATCCATGGTCAGCCACAATGAAGGTATGTGCTCTACCAACTGCACAATTTCTAACACCCTTGGTGCAATTTTTTCAGAAGCCATCTCCCCATTTTCATTTAGCCCATCTCATTTCATTTCATGAAACTCTCCCCATTTCATTTCATGTATATATGTTAAAAAATCTCTCAGGCAAAGCTAGAACTCTCTACTAGTCAACTACATTTGGTAGAAACTAACGTGTTATTTTTGCGTATATTAATTTTTTTTAACTATTTTAATCACTGTCAGATACACAGTAACAAAGTTGTTTATAGTTTGATTTCAATCATACAATGTTCCATCAGCCATCCCTTTACCAATGTGCATTTCCCACCATCAATGTCCCCAATCTTTGGTATTAGACACATGTCCTGCCCCTTGAGGTGTTGTAGGTGTGGCTGCGGTGCCTGGCTGCATTTGGCAGGTGGCAGACAGGAGACAGGCTTGTCTACACCCCCAGGGCTCTTCCCCATGGGCCCTAGATGGTTGATGGTCTGACATAGAAAAAGACTGGGCCCCCTGGGATGTACCCAGAGGCATGGCAGAGCCTGGCAAGCTACCCGTGGTGTATTTGATATGCCAGAAACAGTAACAATAATGGACCTCATTCCCAATGAATGGAGACATTACTGGCACCCGCCGAGCAAAACATGAACAATGGGAAGACAAGTCACAAGTGACCCTGAATTAAGTCATACTTTTTCTTCTTTGAAACAAGATGCATTCTGCTAACTTGAGAGTTGGCTTAATAATAGGCTGGCTTCTACCGACCTAAACAATGTATTTCTGAGTATTAAATGCATATTATTAATATTGTTCAGTTCAGAATCATTTGAATTTGTGGTTCATCACCCAAAAACCATTATTCAACTACAAAGAGTACTTTTTAATACTTTGTTCCTATCACATTAAAAACTCATTACTTAATGCTTGATATTCAGTTTACTCACATGTCACCATATTTCAGCTTCAGGCATGGTACAATATCATTTATTCATTCAAGTAATTTTTATCAAGAATTCAATGGTCCCAAGCTATGTTTTAGTTGCTGAGTATGTAGCAATGAGGAAGACAGTTAAGGCTTCTATTTTAAGTATTATTTCTATTTCACTGGAGGTTGCAGATAATATACAGATAAATATATACATGAACCTATCATTTGAGGAGATAGTGATGAGTATGCCCGAAAAGAAAAAAAAAGAATATGAGAGAGTTCGTAGTATTTGAAAAACACTAAAATTTCAGTAAAGACTCATAAAGAGTTCAGGGCAGAAGCCTTAGCTAAGATACTGGAAAGAGTGTTTCCTTCTGGATGAATAGCATGTAGAAACAAAGACCTGAGAATGGACTTTATTTGTAGTAATATGTCATGGGATGTTTTGAGGTTTGGGAATTTTTGTTATTTTAATTTAAAGGTACTATATAATCTTGTAATATCTGTTGACATTTGTGTGCTTTGGGGACAGACCTAGCAGAGAAAGAAAGCTTGAGAGAGTGGGGGAAAGGGGCAGGGCTGTCCTTAGTGAGTGATGAGGATAAGACGCTGGTTACCAGCCTGGGGTAGCAGCTCATTCTTTGGAATAGGGGCAGAAAGTTGGTGGGTAGCATGGGAGCAGTGTGGCGTTTTCTTCCTGATTTCACTGAAATAAAAAGTCACATCTTCAGATGAATATGAGCGGTGGAGACTGGAGAAGGAAAATCAGTGGCCACTTTAAGAATAGCAGAGTACATTGTCTAGGAATATTTCCTAAGCAGAGCTGATTGATTATTTCAAATAATGCACAGTGTGTTTGTGATTTTTAATTGCATTTTCAGTTACTTAGATAAAGGTGTAGGTAGATAAAGACTTGGAATTTAAAAAGGCAAATGGGGTTCTGGGCTCAGTTTCATGTATCTGAGTCTATTTACTCTATTACCAATTTATCACAAATGATGCTAAAGGGTATGAATTACAGCACGTAATCAAAACACATAACAAAAGCAGCCAGATGGAAGAGATAGGTATGGTGAGGACCCAAACAAATGGAACTTCTGTCATACTGGATCTTGGAGCCGTGGTGGTTGGTCTGGAGAGGCTGTTTATGAGAACAAGGCATATATTTCGCTTTATGGCTCTGAAGTACTAATGCCAGAAATGGAGAAACAGAGACTGAATATGGCAAAAGCTGCTCCCATTGCTTAGTAACCTACTGCTTAGGAAATCTCAAGAGTTTGGGGGAGCTTTGAGCCAGATCTGTGGCTGAAGACCAAATACATGGGGAAATATATTGGGAAATATATATATTTCCCATGTTAAACATAATACGGTTTTAGGTTTTAGATCATTCATCATGTTGAGTTCTCCTAAAACCTGAGTTGCGCAGGAGGAAGAGAGGCAGCATGGAACGCCTTCAAGAGCATCGAAGAAATAGACATGGGGCAGAGCTGTTCCTTGATCTCCCTGTGCCCAGCAGTTCATGAGGCAGTCGGGAGGCATGGCGGGTTCTAGCCCTGGCCCACCACCCGGCAGAGCCTCACAACAAGCCAGACGATCCCCCCCACTCCACGGCGCCGCCATTTTCCACATTTTGACTTCCCTCTCGTCAGAACTCCACCCAGCCAACCAGCCCATCACAGCCTGGCTGGCGCACGATTCATCAATAAATGCTTTATTTGGAGGTGTTTAAAAGAGTATGCCTCCCGCAAGGCAAGCCTGGCAAGCTGCTCGTGTTGTATTTGATATGCCAAATACCAGTAACAATTATATTAGGTCATTCCATTCCCATGACCTAATATAACGTTTTTGAGGCTCTTTATGTTCCTGTAGCAAGCCGATGCCCTTGACTCTACTGGCATGAGACAGGACATATGGAGATATTACTGGTGCCCGCTCTAGCAAATAGATGATGAACTGGAAGATCGTGATCGTGATCGTGATGAATGTCCCCAATTTCCTTTCCCCAACCTGGCTTCTATGCCAAACACTTCTCTAGCTCTCTCTCTCTTTCTCTCTCTCAATATCTCTCTCTCTTCTCTCTCTCCCCTCCCCATTTGGGGCCTTGTGGTTTACAGTACAGATACTGAAATGTTATCAGAAATATAAGTTTACCTACTTTCAACATTCAGTTTCTGTCTAAAATTACCAATTCCCATATATCATTTTCATCCTGATCCCTTCTCTATCCTAACTTCCCTTTAGCTCCCCAGACACTATTGAGGCAAACTTTTTAACCATTGACCAGTCATCCTATCTGCTGAATATTAGTTTTATAATATATCTGTAATTTTTTATTGGCTCTAAAAAAAAAAGAGCCGTACCTGACTGGATCTTAGGGGATGTCAAAAGATCACGTGGCCGCCCACCTACAAGATGGTCAGACTTCTTCATCAAGACCCTGAACAAACGGTCTGAGGCTCTTTGTATTCCTGAGGCAGCCAGATGCCATTGGGCTACACTGGCACGTGATAGGGTCAAATGGAAATATTACTGGGGCAGCTCGAGAAAATCAACGAATAATGGGATGTCAAGAGATCAAGTGTTCAAGTGATGTAACTTTTTATATCCTACAATTGAGTGCAGTCATTTTACATCTGTCTCTCTACTTCTGATTAATTCCACTAAGCATGATGCTCTCTATGTCCATCTATGTCAACAATTTTACTCAGTTTTAACAATGGTACTTTTGAATGACTTGAAATGTGAGCTTCAACCTGGCTCCCACATTATATCATTTTGGTTTCTAAAAAGTTTTCTATGAAATTATTCTCACTTTTGCTTTCTAACATTCCAGACTTCCTAGAATTCCCTTCATTTATTCCAAAATAATAACTTAGAAAATGTTTCATTCTAGAAAGAAAGAAAATAGAAGAATGTTTCATTCTTCTATTTTGGAAGAGTTCTTTAACTCTTTAATTTGTTTAGGTAGTGTAAAAATTGAAACTCAATGGCCAGAGCGATAATCCAGCGGGTACGGTGTTTGCCTTGCATGCGGCCAGCCTGTGCTGACCCAGGGTCGATCCCTGGCATCACATATGGTCCCCAGGCACTGCCAGGAGTAATTCCTGAGTGTAGAGCCAGGAGTAACCCCTGAGCATTGCCTGGTGTGACCCAAAAAACAAACAAAAACACAATTGAAACTCAAGAGTTTCTTGTTATACCAGAATTAAACACATGCACACAACAGTTCTATTTAAATAGATTGTATCACTTGTATCACTTGTCTTCCTGTTGTTCATCGATTTGCTTGAGCAGGCACTAGTAATATCTCCAGTAATATCTCCATATGTCCCTGTCTCGTGCTAGTGTAACCCAAAGGCATCTGCTCGCTCCAGGAATACAAAGAGTCTCAAACTATTCGTTCAGGACATGGGAATGAGGTATATAATTGTTACTGTTTGGGCATATCAAATACTACAGGGGTAGCTCTGCCAGGCTCTGCCGTGTGAGTGGAATACTCTAGGTAGTAGGTAGGCTCTCAGTTCATGCATTTACTGATGAACTGTGTGGCCGTTGCAACCGCTCACAACAGGGAAAGCTTAGCTTTTCTCTTGGGTGGAACTCTGGTGAACCGTGGAGTCTGGATATTGAAAATGGCTGTCCTCATGGTGCAGGGTGGGGAGGGTTCCCTCTGGCTTCTTGTGAGGCTCTATTGAGATGGCAGGCTAGAGCTAGAACCATCCTTCCCTCCCAGAGGCCTCATTGATCATCCAAGCACAGGGAGAGCTAGTAGCAGCTCTGCTCTGTTTGTCTATGTACATCTTTCTGCACATCAGAAAATTCATTCTGTTGAGAAACCATAAAAATGTGAAGAATACACATTATTTTTATTAAGTATTTACAGCTTACCCAACATCTACCCAACATCTATTTAAATAAATTACAAGTGAGGAAATTCTTTAGGAAGCCTGAATGTTTGCAATCCATTTTAGAATCATAATTAGCCAAAATGAAGTTATTACCATGAAAAAGTTTGTGAAAAACATTCTCAACATTAAATTGAGAACACAAAACTTTCTCTGATTTATGAGGTAATATTAGACAAAAGTTCTTAGAGGAAACTAAAAATTTAGTATCTTAAGTGCATATCAAGGGCTCTAAACTACTAAACCACAGAAATAACCTCTTTTGTAATGCTCAAGCACTTAAAGTTTATGTTTTAGACTTCCATAATAATATCATGTTGCAATTAATATTGTTTCATTTTACTAGTTGTGTCATGGCTAGTAATTTATTATCAATATAAGACATACATTTACAGGCATCAATAAAAACAGTTAAATGAACCTTTCTATATTTATAGTATAATAATTATACTTTATTACTTTTCCCAAAGGTATACTATAACTCTAACCACCATTATAATTCTGGTGACTCTTTCTCAGCTATTACTCTGCTCAACTCAACTGAAATCCATTTTTAATAATTTGAGAGACAGAGCAATAGGCCAGAGAGTAGGAGGTTTGCCTTGCATTCGCCTGGACTTGAATTCAATCCCAGGCATCCCATATGGTTCCCCAGCAACGTCAGGAGTAATTCCTGATTGCAGATCCAGAAGTATCCCCTGAGCATTGCTGGGTGTGCTCCAAAAAATAGAAAAAAAAAAGAATTTGGAAAAAATATATTGGATAAAGAGAAAGAAAACTGGCTATATAACAATTCTTTTTCTTTTCTTTTTTTTCAAGATATGCCTTGTTTATTTTTATTAACTACAATATGTTTTATAAATATATTGTATAAAGTTAAATAAGAATACGGACTGAGCATTTTTGTTTTACAAGTTAAATAGGAATATTGATGAGTGTGCTTGTTTTCTCATCAAATTCCTCTTTCTCAAGTTTGAATCAGAGAAATTTTCCTAGGGAAAAATAATTCTTACAAATACATTAAGCAAAAAGAGAAAAGATATTTGTAGAGTGAAAAGATATTTATTTTATATGGAAAATAAAGGTTCAAAAACTATGTCATGAAACTAATCCAGATTGTATAAATAATATAATAAATATGTAAGTTAAATGGGCAAGATATATTAATAAATGGATCAAAATGGTTGACACACTTAAATACATCTAGTTGTTGTACTTTTTAAGAATTTTATTATGCCACCATGAGATATACAATTACAAAGATATACAATTACAAAGTTCATATTTGGGTTTTGGTCATACAGTGTTCCAGCACCCATCCCTCTACCAGTGCCCATCTCCCACCACCAACATCCCAGGTTCCCTCCCCTCTCCCCCAGCCCACCTCCATGACAGGTTCTTTATTTCTTTCCCTTTCTCTCTCTTTCTCTTTTCCTTCCCTTCCAGACTATGGATTACAGAACATACATTAAAGGGTTGTCATGTGTATCTTTTGCCTGCTATTTAATGCTCAGTTCGGGTTGGCATTAGTACCCTCAACAATTGTTAGCACACTGTTCCATTTTCTGTCTTACCTAACCTCCTGATTCCCACACGTTTGTGATAATTTCCACCTTTGACAATTTCACCTTTGACAAGATGTGATAATTTCCACCTTCTCCTGAAACATGTTTCACTTAACCTTGGATATTGGTATCATACTATGTATATATATATATATATATATATATATATATATATAATATATATATATATATATATATATATATATATGTATGTATGTGTGTGTGTGTGTGTTTGTCATGCAAATAACTGCAGTTAATCTTATCTGTCTCTCTCCTTCTGGCTAATTTCACTCAACATAATCGTCTCCATGTCTGTTGCAGGACTCCTCTAAGAGCCATCTGGAAAACCCCCTTCTCTACCTTAGAAAGGCTTTTCCAGGCAGATCTTGGCTCAAGACATTAGCATATAAAAGGGCCTAGGTGAGGTGCTGGGGAGAAATTACCTGAGGGCATTTGACTCTCCCTGCTTTCCATAACAGTGGGAGGGAGATCTTAGTTGCAGGGGGTATAATACTAGCCTGCTTCCTCTCTCGTGCAGCTTTTTTGGGCTCTCTCTTTGTGAGCTGGCACCCTTTTTGGGGAGTCTTATCTTTTTCTCCTTTTTGTGTTGGCCGCCATTTGGGCCTACACGTGGCTGGGGTTCTAGCCAGGAATCCTAAGCATAGGGTTTTTCCTATTGTGGATTTGTGCCCTTGAACCTGTGATAAGTAAAGCCTTTTTAAACTGCATCGGATTCCTGAGTCTTCATCCATTCCCGCCGGCTTCAGAGGTAGAAGGAAACTCGCTTCCCAGCACTGTTGGGGGAACCCTGCGGCGTTTCCCGACACATGTCTATCCATTTATAGGCAAATTTCATAACTTCATTTTTCCTAACAGCTGCATAGTATTCCATTGTGTAGATGTACCAAAAGCTTCTTTATCCAGTCATCAATTCTCAGGCACTCTTGTTGTTTCCAGATTCTAGCTATTGTGAATGATGCTGCTATGAACATAAAAGTAGGTATGGTGTTTCCGCTGTGTATTTTTGGCTTCCCAGAGTAGATTCCCAGGAGTGGTATTGCTGGGTCAAATGGGGGAGTTCAATTTCTAGCCTTTGGAGGAATGTCCATATTGTTTTCCAGAAAGGCTTTGCCAGCCAGCATTCCCACTAACAATGCATGAATGTCCCCTTTTCCCCACATCCACACCAGCACTTGTTGTTCTTGCTCTTTTGGATATGTGCCAGTCTCTGTGTAAAATGATATCTCATTGTTGTTTTGATTTGCATCTCTCTGATGATTAATGATAATGAGCATTTTTATATGTTTTTTGATCATTCGAATTTCTTCCTTGTAACAATTCTTTTCATAAAAGATATATTTTGAGTGAGAAATACAGTTTTTATATAATGCTATCTGAAATTAAATAAATTTTTCTCCTTAGTGCTGTACAATTTAGACCCATAATATCTTATGTATTTTAAATTAATGCCAAATATTACAGTATTATATTTTCACCACTAAGTTATCTATTAATGTTTGAGCTTTGAATATCTTTCTTTAGAAAAGTAGATCTATCTTTTCATGTTGAAATTCAAATATGGGAAATATTTTTCTGAATTTGGAAATTCAAAAGTCTTATGGTTTTCTGGATAATAGAATGTTCTTGTTGCTAATATTGTCAGCTTGGGTGTTGAATTATTATTTTATAGTTTGGGGAAATAGAGGATAATCTGTGTCCATTTGCCATCTTAAATAGAGTTTCTTTGTAAAAAATGTGAAGTATTTCATTCAATGCAATTTATTGCTTCTTTTGGTTCTATGTCATTGTTCTATGTATTCCAAATATAAAAAATAAATGAATATGGTTACTTCTCCATAATCTGATTTGGAAAGGAGAAATGCTAGGAAAGAACATATATTAAGAACATATATTATGGCAAGTGTAAAGTAGATCTAGGACTTGAGTAATGTTGAAAACTGCTGCTGCCATATATAATTCTGAGAGTAGAAGAGTGATGGGATTCATATTTGAAAATGAAGAGCAACATCTCAACTAATATTAGAATGAACAGTTTCTTCGGGGAAAACAAGAATTTCTATGTTATTAGAAATGTTACATTGTATTTGCCTAGCATCATTCATAGGCATAGCAATTTATGTATTTTAATCAAATTTCTACTTTACAACCACATCCAATCTTTATTTACAGTACACACAAAGCCAAACAATCATTAAAAGTATTTTTCCAATGATCTTTAATTTTAAATATAGTAGCTATACGTGGAAATAGCTCTAAGAAAAAATCACTTGCTCTTGGGATTTCTTAACTACCTTCCAAGCTATCATCAACAACTAGGTTAATTGAAACTGAAGAAATCATCAAATCTATCAAAACTATAAGATTAGAGTAATGTATGACTTTTATTCTACTCTGTACTAATTAATATTATCTTAGAAAAAAATGTTTTTATGGGCCGGAGCGGATAGCACAGTGGATCGGACATTTGCCTTGCATGCGGCCAACTGGAGTTTGGCCCAAGGCATTCCATATAGTCCCCCAACTACTTCCAGGAGTAATTTCTGAGTGCAGAGCCAGGAGTAACCGCTGTTACCCAAAAAGAAAGAAAGAAAGAAAGAAAGAAAGAAAGAAAGAAAGAAAGAAAGAAAGAAAGAAAGAAAGAAAGAAAGAAAGAAAGAAAGAAAGAAAGAAAGAAAGAAAGAAAGAAAGAAAGAAAGAAAGAAGAAAGAAAGAAAGAAAGAAAGAAAGAAAGAAAGAGAGAGAGAGAGAGAGAAAAAGAAAGAAAGAAAGAAAGAAAGAAAGAAAGAAAGAAAGAAAGAAAGAAAGAAAGAAAGAAAGAAAGAAAGAAAGAAAGAAAGAAAGAAAGAAAGAAAGAAAGAAAGAAGGAAGGAAGGAAGAAAAACAGACAGACAGACAGAAAGAAAGAAAGAAAGGAAGGAAGGAAGGAAGGAAGGAAGGAAGGAAGGAAGGAAGAGAGAAAGAGAGAGAGAGAGAAAGAAAGAGAGAAAGAAAGAAAAAATGTTTTTATTCTGTCATTTCTCTTCTTTCCATCAGATGCCTTTTACTTTATCTATCGGAATAGTAATATAGAAACTCTCAGTAAATAATTTAAGTAAATTCTTTTGAGCTCAATAATTTACCTATACTTTTCATATGCACTTGACTAATTATTACGCATACCTACAGGATACATAATGTATTTTCTACTAAATTCAGCACATTTCAAATACATGGAACACCATGCACCCAATATTGTCTAAGTACTGTTAATGCATTTTTCTAACTTCATTTAATTTTTATTTACTTGATCACTTGATCACTTGACATCGCGTTATTCATCGATTTGCTCAAGCAGGCACCAGTAACATCTCCATTTGACCTACCACGTGCCAGTGTAGCCCAATGACATCTGGTTGCTTCAGGAATACGAAGAGCTCAAACAGTTCATTCAGGGTCTTGACAAAGAAGTCTGACCTTTTTGTAGGTGGGTGGCCACGTGAATTTTTGACATCCCATTCTTATTTACTACTATAAAATAATTTTTGTACATTTATAGATTGTTTTTATTTTTCTCATCATAGATTTTAGATTTTAAAAAGCACATCATAAAGATTTTAGATTTTAGAAAGTACTCTGACTCCATTTATCTCATTAGTTTCTGGTTACCTTCTTTCCACAAAAATATTATCTTCTCAAAAGTGTAGGTTCTGGGGCCGGAGCGATAGTCCAGTGGGTAGGGCATTTGTCTTGCAAACTGAGGATAGGGCATTTGCCTTGCAAACCGACTTTGCCTTGCAAACTTGTTGATGGATCGACCCAGGTTCGATCCCCAGCATCCCATATGGTCCCCTAAGCACCACCGGGAGTAATTCCTGAGTGCAGAGCCAGGAGTAACCCCTGAGTGTCGCCAGGTGTGACCCAAAAAAGCAAAAAAAAAAAAATTGTAGGTTATGAGACCATAAAGACAATACAGGAGTTAAGGTACTTGTTTTTGCTGATGACCCAGTTATTTCCACCACATTACCAGGAGTGATTCTCAGCAGAGAATCAGAACTGAAAATAGAAACAGTACTGATTGTAAACCAAAAACAAAAACTGGGGAGAAGAGAAAAAAAGACTCTATTTTTAAATTTAATAAAATATATAAATTAGAAAGCTCCTTCCTGCTTTTGTTCCCCTCTCTCCCCACCCTCTCTCTCTCTCTCCCCTCCCTCTCTCTCTCTCTTTCTCTTTCTCTCTCTGTATTCTGAGGTCATACCCATGGTGCTAAGGGCTCTCTCCACTGGGGTACTAAACCCAAACCTGGATCAAATAATTGCAGAATTAGTGCCATACTCACTGTAATATCTCTCTGGACCCAGAATGTTCATTTCTTTACTGTGAGATTTGGTGAATCTAACTGTATGATATATGCATATAATAGAGTTATTCACAAAAGGATCTAGAAAAATTTCACCACCCTGCAAAATTTCCAGGAAAAACTATTGTAAAACATTATTCATTGAAGAACAATTATTCATAGCTAAAAAAATGGAACCAATTAATCAGATGGTAAAAATTCAAAAGTGTATAGACATAACACCAGAATCTGGTCTAGAGTAGAAGACTTAAAGGGAGAATATCCATATTTAACTTCGTCCAAGAAAAATAAGAGCTATTCAGACTTACATAAAATGCTTATTTTATATGAAGATTTTTAATTCATCACAAAACCGTAAATATGGTTAAAATCAGTCTAATAATTCTATAGCCAATAGCCTATTGTCTTCCTCTTCTCATTAAAGATCTATCTTTTTTTTTTTCTTTTTGGGTCACACCGGCGGTGCTCAGGGGTTTCTCCTGGCTCTACACTCAGGAATCACTCCTGGCGGTGCTCAGGGGACCATATGGGATGCCGGGATCGAACCCAGGCCCACATGGGCTGGCCACGTGCAAGGCAAATGCCCTACGCGCTGGGCTATCACTCCGGCCCCAAAGATCTAAGCTTTTTCTTCACATTTGTAGTATCTTAAAGGAGCACGCCCCAGCATTTTATTAAAGAGACTTACATGCAGTTTCTGGAGAAAAGATGAAGAAATTTTGAAAGGAGGTTCTAATCAGAAGCAAACCTTGTTCTTCAATTAAAATTACAATCTTTTCTAATTAAATTTCCCTTGCTGTAGGCATACATGGATATTCATCAGTCATATGCAAAAATGTACTTTCTGATGACAGTATGTTCCCCCTTACAAAGCAGAAAAAGGTTATAAATCTCTTCAACAAATCAAAATTCAGATGTCTTCACTCTGACTGATTTATTACTGTGTATTAGTGTCCTTGGGCACATTTGAAACCATCCGAACCCTGTGATATATACAAGACACTTGATTTTAACCTTTACAGATGAATTTCTATTTTTTAAAATTGATAAGTACATTTCTTTCTGGTTTATGGTTATTGTCTAAAATTCTAAAACTGTTTGTTTAAATGGAAAATTTTTATTTTTCTTTTATATTTTATTTTTCTTTTACTATTTTAAATCAAGGGATGGATAGAGATTGATACTTTGTAGTCCTGTTGCATTTTAATATACATAATATTTTAAATAGTATTTTAAGGGAAAACATTAAGTTTATGGGAAGATATCAATTAAAATGAACCAAACCCATGCTTGAGAGGCTGGGGATGTGGATCACATGATATATTACATAGCTTGCATGTATTATACCCTGAGTTATATCCTAGCAACTCGACAACAAATCCCAGTACTAAGAGCTGTGACCTTGGTTGGACCAAAAAAGTGCCGTGTTCCTTACTAATTAGTGGAAAAGATGTGCCAAATAATAATGTTTTTACTTCTTCAATTTGACATGTAACTGTCCCAAAATATGTTATTTCAAATGCCATTTGTGAAATTATGGTAATAAACACAAATAAATTAAACATAATAAAGTGTAGATACACTTTGTAATTATTAGAGAAGCAATTAAGAAAGTTACATATATTTTAAGCAGATTAAAATGTAGACAATTAATATACGTAATACTTCAATTACTTAAAACCAGGAAAAGAATAGAAAAGAATTTGTTTAAAAATATTTTTTTAAATTGTGATAAAAATCACTTAAGAAGGGACGAAGCTTTTAATACATCACTTATATCATTTGTCTTCACTTGTATCATTTGTCTTCCTGTTGTTCATCGATTTGCTCCAGTAGGTGCCAGAAATGTCTCCATTCATTGTGAATGAGGTTCGTTATTCTTACTGTTTTTGGTATATAGAATACACCTCAAGTAGCTTGTCATACTCTGCTGTGGCTCTGGATTTATCTCAGGGGGCCCAGTCTGTTAGAAGCATTCTCATCTCTTTCCTTTTCTCCTCCTCAGTGGATCAGTAATTTGTAACAGGACTGGTCTTCAGGTCCATTGAATACTAGAAGACGACAGTTGGGGTTTATGAAATGGTCCAGGATGGGTTTTAGGGTTTAGGTTGGGGTTTAGGTTTATGGGCTAATCTGGTCTAGTTTGGTTTTTTCATTGACTATCTGAATTTTTGTTTTTGTTTGTTTGTTTGTTTGTTTTTATTTTTTATTATACCACCGTGAAACATACAATTACAAAGGTGTTCATAATTGGTTCTTGGTAATACAGTATACCAGCACCCATCCCTCCACCAGTGCCCCATTTCTACCACCAATGTACCCCATCCCCATGCTGCCTTAATAGCAGGTACCCCAGTTTCCTCTCTCTCTCTGTCTCTCTCTGTCTCTGCATCTCTCTCCCTCTTATTTTACACTTTGTGGCTAGCCCTGCAGATATTTAGAGTTTATCACTTAACTCTCTGTGTATATTCAATGGTGAGTTTTAATCTGCCATTACCATTTCCCACATTTAGTAAAACACTGGTATCTATTTATGTCCTATTAATGAATGCAGTCATTCTATATCTGTCCTTTTCCTTCTGACTAATTTCACTCAGCATGATAGTCTCCATGTCTATCCATTTGCAGGTAAATTTCATAATTTCATCTTTTCTGACAGCCGCATAGTATTCCATAGTGTAGATGAACCAGTTTCTTTAGCCAGTCCTCTGTTCTCGGGCATTTAGGTTGTTTCCAGATTCTAGCTATAGTGAATAGCGCAGAGATGAATAAAGAATTACAGATAGTGTTTCTGCTATGTGCTTTTGGTCTCTCGGGTATATTTCCAGGAGTGCTATTGCTGGATCAAATGGTTGTTCAATATCTAGTTTTCGGAGGAATGCCCATATTGTTTTCCAAAAGGGCTGGACCAGTCGGCACTCCCACCAACAGTGGATCAGAGTCCCTTTTTCCCCACATCCATGCCAGCACCAGTTGTTCTTGCTGTTTTGGATGTGTGCCAGTCTCTGTGGTGTGAGATTGTACCTCATTGTTGTTTTGATTTGCATCTCCCTGATGATTAAAGATGAAGGACTATCTGAATTTTTGGAATGTGGTTGGATTCTACTAATTGGATGTACCGCGGAGCAGCAATGGGAAGAGCCAGTAGCACCTCTACCCTGTGTGTCAGTGTTTCTGGATAACAGCCGACAGCCCAGGAGCAGTTTGTGGGCAGGTCCACTTGGCCTCCCAAAAGGGAAAGAGGAGGGGAGAGGGGCCCCAGCTCCATCTCCACAGAATCCCAGTGACTTTAGCCCAATACAATAATTGTGTTTATAAAAACACAGTTTTGTTTCAGCAAAAATCTGACTGAATAATATCTGAAACGGTTATAGAGTTCAAGATTCACCATTACTTTAGAATGGTGTATCCAAGACACCATATTTATATCAATAAGAATGTATATAAATATTAACATACCACATAAATCATAACTATACTAGATAGATAATAAATATATTTAAATAAACCCTTGAATAAACCCAGTTAATTTATTTTCAATGTAGATGAAACTTTTTAATGAAAAGACTTTGTAACATATAAAATGTTGAGGGTACTGACACTCCCCTATGACCCCCCACTACCACCCATTCTAATGTCTCTTCAAAAATAATTTCATTGATAGCAGGGAAATATTTAAAGCAAACATTTTCTTGGGGCAGGTGTGAGGGGGCATATTTGTGTTTTACTTGATTTAGGTGCCACACCCAGCAGTGGTCAGATCTTACACTGGCTCTGTGCTCAAGGTCCAACTGTGGTGTCAAGTGATCAAACTAAGGTAGGTCACTGCAAGACAAATGACTTAACCCCTATACTAGTTTTCTAACTCAAATTAGCAATAGTTTTGACATATAGAAGAGGGCCAGAGGATTTAATGTCCTTGTCTTGTACACATCTGATCCCAGATAGATCTCCAGCTTGCATATGGTCCCCAGAGTTTTACCAAGAGTGGCCACATAACCACTAATAATAATAAAACAGAAGCAGCAGCAAAAGGGGAAAGGAAAGAAAAGAGAAGAAGAAAGAAGACAGAATGTACACTAGGGTTCAAGTTTTTATGTAAGGGAAAAGAAGGTATAAAGAATATCCCCACAAGTGTGGGGAGGAAGGGCAGCAAAAAGGGAACTCAAATGTTGTCTTTGTTCTCCCTCGTTTTATTTAGTTTCAATATTCTAGCCTTTCCTAAATTTTTCCATTCTCCAAATATGTAGGAATACTTAATGTTTAATATTCTGACCATTTTAGTACTTTCATGTATTTCCAGGGTATCTATAGAACTGTTATTTCACCTTCGATTTTGATATTTTAAGATAATGATTGTACTTTAGTGATGATCTAGAGTTTGCTGGTGGTCATCTGAGACTTATCTGTGTTTGCTCCCCCTGGTTGTACCAAAGGAAAGACATTTCAGGTGTCATAAAACTCTAGGGAAGAGTATTACCACTATAAATTAGACTAGTACCTGGCTTTGAGTCTCACTAGCCAACAGTCTATTAACTCTCTTGCTCTTCTAAATCCTAGCTCAATCTCTCACAAACTCATGGAGCTTTTACCTATCTGCCTCCTTAAGCCCAACTATTTCAAAGCTGTGACACTGTTGGTGAAGTGCTTAGAAATATTTTATGATTGATTACAAAAATTTCAACGATAAAAACACATCATAAAACACTATTTAGAAAATATTAGAAGGTCCAGAATGATAGGATAACTAGTTGGGCACTTGCCTTATATATGCTGACTTGCTATTGATTCTGAACACCTCAAATAGTTCTCCCCATTTGATCCCTGAGCATAGAACTAAGAATAATCTCTCACTACCACCAGGTGTGACCCCCTGTCAGGGAGCTCCGCCGGGGTCCCTGAGAGTGTCGGGAAGCAAGTTCCTTTCTACCTCCGAAGCCGGCGGGAATGGATGAAGACTAAAGAATCCGATGCAGTTTTAAAAAGGGCTTTACTATCACAGGTTCCAATATACAATCCAAGAGCAGGGAAAACCTCCAGACTCTGGGCTCCCAGCTAGGCCCCAGCCAGGTGTAGGCCAACATGGCTGCCACCACGTGTTGAGCCCAACAGAGAATGAAGAGGACGGAGAAGCAAAACACCAAGGTAAACCGAAATGGCAAAAGGGGAAAAAAGAGGGAGATTCTTTCTTCTTACAGCTTATTTTATAGCTAGGAATCCCCCAAATTCCCAGCCACCCCATTCTGGGCTGGGCTATCTAGAGATGAAAACAGGAAAATAGCTTTATAGAAATGTAGCAACTTCAGGAGAACATCTGGTTGTTTACAAGGACCCAGAGCTAATTAAAGCCTCCTAGCAGAGCTGGGAGAAGCTATAAGCTAAATGTAACTTCTCCTGGCAGGAAGGATCAAATGCCCTCAGGTAATTTCTCCCAGCACCTCACCTAATGTCTTGATCCAAGATCTGCCTGGAATTGCCTTTATAGGGTAGAGAAGGGGGTTTCTGAGATGGCATGTCTCTGTTCCAAAGACTAATACTAATGCCAGTTAAATATTTCTCCAAGCCTTCACAAGAGTCTCGTCTACTTCATGGTAGTTTTGTATTTTAGTTGCCTTGAGTTATTAGGGGAGCCATGCTTGCTTGCTTGGAGGCAAACAGCATTTCTCTCTGGTCTAATTACTTAGAGATCCAACGTGGCCAGGCAAATATGCTGGTAAGATCTAGCTAGTCCCACGATGCTTCTGTTAGCATGAGAGAATATTTATACCAGCCAGTAGAGAATACATGGTCAGATAAGACTGCCACATTCAGACTACCCCCCTATCTATGAAGTGACCTGCAGGAGGCAATCCAGGGCAGATGCAGAGGGCTAGGCTTTTAGGTGTCCTGCAACAACCCCCCAAAAAAACAAACAAAAAAAATAACAAGAAATTAATAACTTGAAGAGAAAACATCATGCTTTTTAATCCCCTGTTAGATTCTAATCAGGTTTAAATAGCTCTAGGGTGACTTTAGACAGTTTTGCATGCAATCAGAAAGAAATGCATTTGATCATTTTATGTTTTAAAACGTATTACTCAAAAGTAGCAAATAGCCCAAACTTTGTCTAGTCAGAAGTGTATTTTAGAATAGTCAGATGAAAACTTGGGAGTGAGTCAAGGACAAAGAATATGGGGTGTGTTTATGTTCAAATGAAATATAGTTGTGGCAGGGCAACTTCTACTAGGAAGAAAAGAACAAAAACAAGAGAATGTTTATGTGTATGACAGAAAGGTCCAAGTTACAAAACTCAGATTTTTAATTCACCCATCTTATTAGAATCTCATTATAATATGACTAGAATTTCAGTTTTTCATGTTAGTGGGCTTTTATTTATGCATTAAGTTAGTCTAATGCACAAAATCAATTATATGTAAGCCCACAACTGTCAATCACCTACCTAAGTCACACCTAAAATACTACACCATTTTGACTTTATCATCTAATTTCAGACTACTTTGCACTATTGATATTGGATGAGTAGAAAGAAAAGGTCACCTGAGAGACAGGGAAGATTCCTACCTATTTAAATGTTAATAAAGATAGAACTTGGGCCAGAAAAAGAGTTCAACAAATTAAGTGCATGCTTTGCCTTTGGAAAGCCCATGTTGAAGACCAGCACCACATGCTCCCCAAGCACTACTAGGAGATACCCCAAAATACACAACCTGATGCTCCCATTACTGCAAGTACTGAGTAACTTTGTATCCTAGATTTCTAGAATCTGTCAACAAAGAATTTCTCACAGTGTTTGTCTGTCACGCCAATGCTGCTTAGATTTCCACTCCCTAAAAGAACAAAAGTAAAGACAAAATATCACTGTATCACTGTATTACTTTCTTCCCATTCATCATCAATTTGCTCAAGCGGGCACCAGTAACAGCTCCATCTGTCCTGCCTCATGCAATTAGAGCCCAAGGGCACCTGCTTTTCCAGGAACATAAAGAGCCACAAACCATTCCATCAGGTCATGGGAATGAGGTCTATAATTGTTACTGGTATTTGGCATATCAAATACGACACAGATACCTTGCCAGGCTCTGCTCTGTGGGTAGCATACTCTTATAGTCATCTCTAAATTCAGCAGTTATTGATGAACATGCGGTTGCTTGCGGCCACGTGAGCCTGGCTGTGATAGGCTGGCCTGCTGGCTGGAGTTCTGACTAGAGGGAATTCGGATGTGGAAAATCGAGGCCCTCATGAAGTGGGGGTTGTCTGGCTTGTTGCAAGGCTCTTCTGGGGTGGCGGGCCAGGGCCAGAACCAGTCATCCCTCTTGGGCACCTCGTGAGTGACTGGGCACAGGGAGAGCCAGTAGCAGCTCTGCCCCATGTCTGTGAGTCTCTGGATCAGCATACCTGGGCCGGATTTAAAAAAAGACTGCTGCAGGGTGGATCTCGATGAGCCTGGCTGTGATAGGCTGGTGTGCTGGGTGGAGTTCTGATGAGTTGGAAGTCCGGATGTAGAAAATGGAGGTCCTCATGAAGTGGGGGTCGTCTGGCTTATTGCAAGGCTCTGCTGGGGTTGCGGGCTAGGACCAGAGCCCACCATCCCTCCTGGGCACCTCGTGAGCAGCTGGGCACAGGGAGAGCCAGTAGTAGCTCTGCCCCATGTCTGTGAGTCTCTGGATCAGCAAACCTGGGCCGGATTTAAAGCACAGGGTGGTGTTGGGATGAAGTGAGTCTCAAGATCACGATCATGTCCTTCATCAATGCAGTGCTGAGCCAAGGCGCAGGAGTGGAAAGCTTGGACTTCAGACTTCATCTTTGCTATGAATTTCTGATGCTAGGAATTCAAGCAGTGATAGATAAATTAAGGGAACATGAAAATTCAACATTAGATAGGAATTTAGATTTTTTTTGAAATGCTCTGCAATGAAGCAGTTTTAAGTTTTAAAGTTAATTTTATTTCAAATCTTAAAAAAATAAAAAATATATCTTAAGTAATTTACCAAACACCACACATGTAGCATGAACCAAAACTATTGTGAAAATCAAGCCATGTCGCTTCAAATTTTATTAAAATATGTATACTAAGTATATACATGAAATAAAATGCTTACAGAGGTGTATCTGGAATAAAAGATAGGGAAAATGAGTGGATAAGGGAGTGAGATTTTATTCAGGACAAAAGAAAAGAAATAAATTAAAAGTACTACTGTTGAAAATACGAATTGCTGAAGAGGGAAGAGAAGTATATAGAGAAGGTAAGGCACTTCACTAGCATCCAGTAGACCCAGGTTTGATTCTAGCTACTTCATATGGGCTCTTAAGACCACGAGGAGTGATCACAAGCAGAGTCAGGAGTAAGCGCTGAACACTGCCAGTGTGTTCCAAAAAGCAAAAAAAAAAAAAAAGAAGACTTTAAAGAGGGAGAATATATATTAATTAACATCCAATATAAAATATGGACAATTTTATTCTTGGTTAACACGAATTATTGAAAGTTTGTTAAGAGATACTGTTATAAATGCTTCATAGAGTTTTAGTTCTTATGAAATGCAATGTACTATGATGAAGCAGGAATGTCCTGTCGGGTCGGAGCGCAGAGATGAGACTCCAGGAACACAACTAATGTCCATTAATATTTTTAATGATCACCAGCCAGAGGGGCAGCAGCTCTCATCTTGGCAGCTGACTGACCACCTCCACAAAGACCCCAACTTTTTATATCCCATTGTCTCAAAGGGCAATACAGCTTGGAGTTAAGTTTGCATGGTTTACATTACAAAGACATTTCATATTCTTTGCATAGAACTTAGGAATAATAGGAAGAAGATAACCAGGAACCAAAAACCTGCAGGGGTGCTATCTAGATAAGGTGAGATGAACTAAAGAACACATTACAGCTGCTAATGGCAAGATCATTTCAGACAGAAGAACAAGAAAAACATTGTCCATTAGACTTCATATTGGACTAGTTATAGCCAACAAGAAAATGTGCAGAGAAATGACCTAGGACAGCCTTGTCTGTGTAACTGCAGCTTGATTAACAGTCTCACTAGGGAATTCTACAGACTAACTCTATTGGGAGACAGTCTTCCAGAAGACCCTGTGTATCTGTTTACAGGCAGTATCCATCAGGCCTTCCTTCGAATATCCTTAGATCTACCTTCTGCCAACATATGACATTATTTCACTCATAAAATTCATCCTTTACATTGGTTCTTTGAAATAATTTCACTAAGGGAAAATGTATGTTTATTAATAAAAGTACAAATATAAATAATAACATAGTAATTTCCATACATAGCAGGGGGAAAGCAATAGTTCAGCTGAAAGAGCATTTGGTTCACTTGCTTATATGCATGCATGGATAACCTAGGCTTGACCCTTGGCACTACATATGGTCCTCAAAGGAGACACTTCTGAAAGCAGAGTCAGGAGTAAGCCCTGAGCACAGTAGTTATTTCCACACCTCACAAAAAAAGAAGAAAAAAATGAAGAAATAAAGAAAGAAAAAGAATTTACATGCTTAAAGGCAGGTGTTGCTTACACTAATTTTAATACTGTTTTCCATTTTATGTTTGGTAACAATTTTATTTAAATATATTTATGAATATTTATCTCCACTTGGTTGTTTTTAGAGACATAGTATTAAATTAATAAAAGTAGAAAGGGTTATGACTACAATTTGAGAATGACATTAAAATATATTGCTTGTCAACAGCTTTTTAAATTTTTCTTTACAGTCTATTATAATGTTAATTAAATTTTAACTTAAACTTGAAGAATTGGTATATGTGTCAGTACTAAATTAATAATGCTGTTTAGTACTCATTAAATCAACATGGCTGTATTATAGCGTTTTTGCAAAGGAAAAGAAAGGTTCATTTTAACATATGCAATATTAAGTAGTACATTAGACTCACTCAGTTATGGTATAAATTATAATTACAGTTCAGGCATTTTAATATACTGAATTGTTCTAGATAAATTAAATGCACTATTTCCATTTTCTATGCAGATTAAAATACTATAGATATTGAAAATTTTTATAATTAATTTATAAATCACCAAAAGAGTTTCCCCCAATAAAAATCAGTTCAGCACTTGACATGTGAAAACACAAAATAAATGCAGCAATCTTCATGTAATTTTTCAGTAGGCTATACATTATGCTTTTGACTTTGCCTAAAGCCATGCACATTTGGTCACGCCAATATTTAGGTAGCAGTTTACAGAAGGGATTCAGAAAATACTACTGGCAGTATGGTTGTTTTCTACAAACAAAAAATGAAGTGTGAATTTGTAAAGAATTGTGCCTTCCAAAGGGAAAGTAAAACTGTAAATAATGCAAATTGGCAGGATTATAGAATATAATGATTCCAAAGAATATTTTGAGTTATAATTGGAAATCATATTGAAGGAAGCAGGTTACTTTTTTATGTGTTGCTAAGTGTTGAATATGCAGCCTGCTAAAGAATTTAACTATACCAGAGAAAATGAAAAATATACTGTGGTATTCTAGTCACTTAAGAATCATTATTACACCAGAAAGTATGTGATTTGGCTGTTGAGAATAACATATAGCAGTAAGAATTTTTAAACTTCTTATGTTTTTAAATTCTTAACAACGTATAAGTATACAAAGACCATGGTCTGGCTTTCTGATAGTACTGGATGTAAGAGAAAATTTAATATGTTTGACTATGAGAATAATCAAAAAGTGTTCATAATCTTTAACTCTTGCAACCTATATTATATATAATTGCAACTAAAAATATTGAAACTGAGAATTTTTTACTACTTTAGGAACATCACTAGTGTGGAGAACAAATTAATTTGTTCTCATATAAGGATACATGTTTAAGACTTCTTTAATTAAATATACTTGATAAAAAATGAACATCACATCTATAAAGAAATCTAATTCACTGATCAACAGTTTAAATACACAGAAAGTAATTTTTAGTAGTCTGTTATGACTAAATAAAATGTTTCTCATTTGTAAAATAATATAAAATGATAATTATTAGATGAGTATAAGCTATTTTGAATTTTGAAATAGGGATTTTATAAATATTGAGGCTGGAATTTTGAGTAAACTAATAATATTAAAATATGTATCTTCATATTGATTTTAATTTTTTCTTCAATGTTAGAAATCAATTTGCTATAAATATAATTGTTTTTATAGTAACTAATTATTTCATGTACAATGGTAGGTTTCAGATATTATGTCTTAAGCTGATTACTGCTTTTTAAAAATTAGTTAAAAGCATGTTATATATAATATTCAATTGTTTTTAAATCAAAATAATCTGTGCCTTTTATTTTTTTTTATTTTTTATTTTTTTTTTTGCTTTTTGGGTCACACCCGCGATGCTCCGGGTTCCTCCTGGCTCTGCACTCAGGAATTACTCCTGGCAATGCTTGGGGGACCATATGGGATGCCAGGGATCAAACCCACGCAGGCATGGGCCAGCCACATGCAAGGCAAAACCCTACCTGCTCTACTATCGCTCCGTCCCTGTGCCTTTTATTTTCATTTTGGGTCACACCAGGCAATGCTCAGGAGTTACTCCCAGAGATTCACTCAGAATTACTTCTGGCAGTGCTCGGGGAACCATACGGGATGCCGGGATCAAACCTGGGTCAGCCTCGTGCATGGTAAGTGGCCTTATCTCTCTATGACCCCTAATCTGTGCCTTTTATCCAAAAGTTACTAACCCAAATCTCAGTGTATGACTTTATTATTCCCTAAATCACTGGAGAACATGGGAACAATAAAATTGTGCTATTAGAATCAATGTTTTTATGTGTACTCTGCCACTTTATTAAAAGTGTGCAATACATTCTCTTGTGTACTTTCCATATATTGTAACAGAAGCTGCCATTGTATACTTAAATTTTCTCCTTCTTATTCTTAGTAATCTATCAGACAGAAGTTAATCACGATCACGATCACGATCTTCCCGTTAATCATCTATTTGCTAGAGCGGGCACCAGTAATATCTCCATTTGTCCTGTCTCATGCCAGTAGAGCAAAGGGCATCGGCTTGCTACAGGAACATAAAGAGCCTCAAACCATTATATTAGGTCATGGGAATGACCCAATATAATTGTTACTGGCATTTGGCATGTCAAATACAACACGAGCAGCTTGCTAGGCTTGCCGTATGGGAGGCATATTCTTTAAACACCTCCAAATAAAGCATTTATTGATGAACCGCGGCCGCGCGAGCTGGGCTGTGATGGGCTGGTCGGTTGGGTGGAGTTCTGAAGAGAGGGAAGTCCGGATGTGGAAAATGGCGGCACCCATGGAGTGGGTGGGGGGGGGTCGTCCTGGCTTGTTGTGAGGTTCTGCCGGGGTGGTGGGCCAAGGCTAGAACCCACCATGCCTGCCGACTGCCTCATGAACGGCTGGGCACAGGGAGAGCAAGGAACCGCTCTGCCCCATGTCTAAGAGTCTCTGGACCAGCATACCTGGGCCGGATTGAGGAAGAAACGGCTGCAGGGTAGGTGTCGATGATCCGGGTTGTGATGGGCTGGTCGGTTGGGTGGAGTTCTGAAGAGACGGAAGTCCGGATGTGGAAAATGGCGGCACCCATGGAGTGGGTGGGGGTCGTCTGGCTTATTGTGAGGTTCTGCTGGGGTGGTGGGCCAAGGCTAGAACCCACCATGCCTCCCGACTGCCTCATGAACGGCTGGGCACAGGGAGAGCAAGGAACCGCTCTGCCCCATGTCTAAGAGTCTCTGGACCCACAGAAGTTAATAGGTATTTTTTAATACACAGAATGCAGCAAATTGAAGCCAGTTGGTAATAAAAAATGTATATAATCACCTTTGCAAATCAATTCTAAACACAAGTTAGTTGTGTGCATGTGTACTAAGGACATAAAAACTCGGTTTACTCTACAAGATTTTCTCTCCTGTTCTACTTTAATGAATTTAATTTTTGTTTGTTTATGAACTTATTTCTAACTGTGCACACAGGTATCTTGCCTTGCTCAGGGGACCCTGTAGAGTTGCAGAACTCACCATGTGCAAAGCAAGTACCCAATATGCTGTATACCACTTGGAGTTCAGTTCTTACTTTTGTGAGTAATGTCTGTTCTGCATTCCATAGAGGTTGTACGAGAACAAAATAATGTTACCACTGATAGTAATTGAAGTCTTCTGTTCTTTCTAAGCAGTAATAAATAATTTTTATTAAAGCACTGTGATTTGTGAAGCTATTCATAGTTCAGTTCTTGACATGTTTTAACACTAATGATCGAGCATCAATGCCACCACCAGTGCCAATATTCCTCTACCAATATTAACAGGATCCTTACTCTACCATTTGCACCTTACACACCAGGGACTCCTTTTAAAGTTTAGTTGTTAAAATTTGGCCCTCATGATTTCAGTGTTGTTGACACTGTAGTTTAAATATTTTTCTATAACATTTTCTAACACCACAGATGTACTAAATCGCCTTTGATCTCTGTTCCCCATTTATTCTCATCTGTCTCTTCCCACCTCCACTAAATTTCTTTCCATTTCTTCCCTATAATCTGAAATCAAGTGCACACCCCCTTTACCTTGCATCCCTGCCAGCAATGTCTGCTTCATATCCTTTTTTAAGATTTATAGCTTATTTATTTTTATTAAAATGCCATGGTTTACAAAGCTCTGTACTACAGTAGTTACAGGCAATCAATGTTCCAATACCAATTCCACCACCTGCATCACCCTCCCTCTGCCATTGTCCCCATTTTCCCAACCACCCCCAAGTCTGATTCCCTAGCAAGCACTTGATCACTTGATCACTTGATCACTTGAATCCCGTGATTCATCGATTTGCTCTAGCAGGCGCCAGTAATATTTCCATTGGACTCTATCACGTGCCAATGTAGCCCAATGGAATCTGGTTGATTCAGGAATATGAAGAGCCTCAAATCGTTCCTTCAGGGTCTTTACAAGGAAGTCTGACCATCTTGTAGGTGGGCGGCCACGTGATCTTTTGACATCCCTTGCTATGTAGTCAGTAACGGCTCTAGTCCAGGGGTTGTCTCCAAATTGCATTGCATGTCCAGCCCATCTGATTTTCGATGCCTTGGCAAACGAGACAGCATCCCTGATTCTGGAATAGCGATGGAGGTCAGAACTGCAGATTCCTTCTCTCACTAGAGTGAGGCGTGATATTCCAAACATAGCTCTTTCGATTCCTCTCTGGGAGACCAGAATAGCATTCTCATACTGCTTTTGTAGGGCCCAAGTCTCTGAGGCATATGTTAATGCAGGGAGAACAATGAAGTTAAAGAGATGTGCCCGGAGCCAGAGGTTCTTTGTCCTTTTAGCTATTTCTTCGATGCCTTTGAAGGCATTCCATGCCACTCTCTTCCTCCTGCGCAGCTCAGGTATTAAGTCGTTCATCATGTTGATTTTTCGACCTAGGTACACAGAACGGCTGCATTCAGAGATGTTTGTTCCATTGAGAGTGAATGGGGAACTAGTTCATTTTTCATAAACATGGTTTTCTTTTAGATTCAGCTGTAGACCTATCTTTCCACATTCTTGGTCGAAGTCAGCCAGCATTTGTGCCGCTTAGCTAATGTTTGGGTTTATTAGAACAATGTCATCAGTGAAGTGGAGGTGGTGTGGTTGCTGACCATCTATTTTCACTCCCATTCCTTCCCATTCTAATCATCGCATGACGTTCTCAAGGGTGGCGCTGAAGAGTTTTGGTGAAATGTATCATCCTGTGGAACTCCTCTTTTGACATTAATGATCACTTCTTTGTAGAATGGTGAGATCCTGGTGGTGAATCCATAGTACAGCTCACGAAGGATCTTGATGTATTGGGTTTGAACACCCTGTTTGGCTAGGACTTCGATGACCACTTCAGTCTGCACAGAATCAAAGGATTTCTGTAAATCAATGAACGTGAGACAGAGCGGCATCTTGTACTCCCTACAAACCTCAATGAGTCTGGTTACTGTGTGGATATGGTCGATTGTGCTGAATCCTCTCCGGGAGCCTGCTTGCTCGCATGGTTGTCCTTCATCTAGTGTTCTGCTAATCCTGTTCAGGATAACTCGTGTAAACAGCTTGTAGATGACGGACAACCAGCATATGGGGTGATAGTTTCCAATGTCGTGGACAACAGGCATATGGGGCAATAGTTGCTGATGTCGTGAATGTCTCCCTTCTTGAACAGTAGAACTGTCCTGCTAGTTTTCCATTGGGAGGGCACCTTGCATTCACACAGGTAGCGTGTGAAGAGCCAAGCTAGTGTATTGATGAGTACCGACAACAGATTCTTCAGGTGTTCGGGTCTGACTTTGTCTGAGCCTGGAGCTGTTCCCTTCTTTACCAATAAGATGGCATGTCGGGAGAAGAAGGGAGAACGTTGGGAATGACATATCCATCCTGTGGAATTTGGTATGTGGGCAGGTGGATGTGGCTATCAAAGAAATTTGAGTAGAAGTCATGGATAATCTTCTCCATTGTTTTTCTAAAAGATGTGATAGATCCATCAGGGCGTCAGAGGGCAGTCATCTTGGTCTTATAGTTGGCGAAGGACAGGCGGGCAGTGCGAATGCTTTTCCCGACTTCTGCTGCATCTTCCAGTATTTCTGCTCTTCTGTCTTTGAGGTCTTCTTTTATCGCTTCTCTGCACCGTTTAGCAAGCTTGGATGTTAGCATTTGGTCTCCTGAGGGCTCCCGCCTTGCCACATTGGCTAATGAGCACAAGAGTTTCCGAAGACAAGAGTCCTTTTGTGTCTTTCTCTCTCGCCATTCTTCACAGAATCATGGAGGTGCTGAACCAGTCGGTTGTATTCTTCATCGATGTCGCCAATGATGGTATCTTCCCATGTTGCTGCAATGGTGCCAAAGAGTTCCCAGTTGGTGGTCATTCTGGGAGTTCTCTTCTTAAACTTTGCTGCCTTTTCTCCCCATTGCGGGAAGTAGAATTTTGCACAAAGGAGACTGTGGTCCAATCCTGTTCGGAATTTGGGGACTACAGCAACATCAGTCAGACAAAACCGTCGATTGAAGATGATGTGGTCAATTTCATTATGGAACTGTCCGCCAGGAGATTCCCATGTGCAACGTTTCACTTCAGCCTTCTGGAACTGTGAGTTCCCATGAATGGTCTTGGTGACATGATGAACTCAGAGAGTCTCTCACCCTCGTTCGTTCCGTTCTAGGCCATGGGTCCTGATGTGGAGTTCTTCAGCCGATCTTCTTGGTTCTATCTTGGCATTAAAATCACCGACTATGATCTTGTAGAAGGTGGGACCTTTTTATAGAACTCCAATTCCACGTAGAATTTCTCACTTTCATCTTCTTTGTATGTGGCTGTTGGTGCCTAGACAATGAAGATAGAAATTGCTGGCAGTGGGCCACATCTCTTCAAGTGTAATCATCCTATTTGGTTTGTTAGGTATTCAAATGAATCCATGTTGACGGCCATGTTCGTGTTGACAAGGCCACCAACGCCACCAATGCCTCTTTTCGCATGTTTCAAGGAACAATTCTTCTCTGGTGTCAAATACAGCATGATGCAACTGACGCCTCCCTCGTCTCAATCAGACCAATGATGTCCTACTTGATCTTTTGCGCTTGCACCATCTGATCCTCGATATATGCTTCTGATGCCAGAGTACGTGCATTGAAAGTACAGACAGTCATTTTAGTCCTTCTTCGTTTTGGCAGCCTAGAATGGCCGTGGAAATTTTATCAGGCACTGCTTGTTCGCCTTTCTTACTGCTGCCGTATTAAAGGTTCTTTCGGGGTCAGGAAAATAAACATTTCTGTTACTGGATTTGGCATATCGAACACTCATTGGACAGCTTGCCAGGCTCTGCCATGCAGGCGCTATATTCTTATTACTTTGTGGGGGCTCTCAGAGGGTGGGTAGAATATTCACGGTAATTTGGAGGTTAATCGCGCCATGGGGAAAACTAGTTTCTGCTCTGCTAGATGTATCTGTGTCTTAGGCTCAAGCATTCCTGGGCTTGAAATACTCTCCTATGAAGGGCAGGTCTCTGCATAGTGGGTCCTTGTAGGCTGGGTTTCTGACAAGCTGTGCTGGAGACTGGATTAATCTGCTGGGTGGAGATCTTAAGCGCTGTGGATTGTAGATTGTGAAGATTGCTACCAGCAAGGTGTGGGGTTTCTCTGGGCTCTTCTGAGGCTCCATCGGGATGGTGGACTCGGGTCGGAAGTTGCTCTCGTGGTCCATGGAATGCAGGGGGTTCAACAGGGAAACCTAGTTACTGCTCTGCGCGTGTATCTCTAGCAAGCACAATTTAATTCATTTTATATTGCAAATGGCCATTGCATTTGCCCTGAAGAATCAAAAAATGCTTCAGTAAAAGAAAATTTGTGATAGTTGTTATAGCTAACCATGGGTCATAAAGTCATTGTCTAAGTGTTTACTAAGCTTTTTGTTGCTAGCTGAGCCTTTTGGGATACTGTTTATTGAGTGTAGTTGGCTTCCATGTTACTTTCCCATCTAATTTGGTGTGCTCCTCTGGGATGTCAGTATTGTAGAATTTGGAGCTCTCATTTGAGGTAAAACACACCAGAAACTCCAGGGTATTTAACTGGTTCATTAGTTTACATGTGAACAATTGTGGAATGTGAGTGTGGCTATCAGTGCTTCTAGAGCTTTCCATCTTTTTTATATAGGTATCCTCGCTGGTATGAGGTAATTGTCGTCATTGTTTTAATTTGTATTTTCCTGATAAGTGACATGATGATGAATATTCTTGATTTGCCTACTAGCCATCTGTGTAGTTTTTATGATTTTGAAGCCTGTGGTGAGAATTTGTTGTCTTCTCATTGTGCCATGTCCCTTCTGTTTTATTATAAGCTCATGTTTAGAAAAAGCTTGATTTTAAGAAGTTTTAAAATTCTGAAATGAGAGGACTTACCAGTACTGAAAGTATTTACACTTGCTTTTGCCAGGGTCCAGATTGATACTATTGACTTTGACATATTTATTTTTCAACTAAATGTTTTGAGTACTTTACAAGGAATTGTAAATTAGAATCATACTCTAATGTGAGTAAAGATTCAGTATCTTAAATTTTTATGAAAAACATTATTTTTATCATTCTATTGATAGAGGTCATTAGAAGGTAGTTTTCTTCAAAAAATTTTCTGGTATATAATATTTTTCATTGTTGCTTTGCAAATTATAATATGGGAATAGCTGCATCTTTCTGTCTTTGGCTTTGCTTTAATATAAAATTAATATTTATACATTTAGATAAAGTTAATGCCTTTTGGTTTCCCAGTAAACCTATTATACTATTAGAGAAATCATAACATCTATTGTATTTTTTCCTGGAGCCTTAAGCACATAATAGAAATTTTAGCTATTATATTATTATCCAATACAATTGCCATTGTTTCATTTTGATTTCACTTTGTATTGATTATTGCATTAATGCATAAAAATATTGAAAGTATATGTATACTCATACAGATAATTCCCTACAAAATCAATAGTGCACCATTTCATATTTCAGATATATTAAAGCTGATAGTTTTTCTGATTCTAGACTAGCTGATAGTTTTTCTGATTCCAGCACACATATAATAAAATATTAAAAAGGCATAATAATTTTATGTAATATAGGTAATCATTAAATTTTTGTATGCCATCTAACCACTATAGAAACAAGATAAAAAATTTCCAGCACCAAATAAGCACTTTTATTATACCATCACCTAGTTTATATATTATCTCCATAGATAACTGATTTTTGGGATTTATAAACACTAATTTTTACTGCTTTTGAACTTCATATGAATGGAATCATACTTGGTTAGCAAAATTATATTTGCAATCTGCAACTTCCATCCAAACTGTTGTAGGTAGTGGCATATTACTGTTTTTCAATAGTATTCATTGCATAGATAAAAAAAAACTAATTTCAATATTTAGCTATTTTGTGTAAAAGTTGCAATCAAACAGTAGTCTTGCTATGAAGACTACAACTTTTGTGAATAAGCAAACTATTTTATTGAAACATTTATACACATAAAATTAGTTGTCAAATGATTCCATCGTCTTTGTATTCTATCTTTTTTTGTGTCACACCCAGTGATGCTCAGGAGTTACTCCTGGTTTTTTTGCTCCAGAATTACCCTGGCTGTGCTCAGGGAACATAAGGGATACCAGGGATCGAACCTGGGTCGGTAGCGTGCAAGGTAAACCCCTACCCACTGTACTATCGCTCCAGTCCCCATTCTTGTATTCTTAAAGTAATTAGTAACTTTTACCTCAATCTGATTCCTACACTTTGAAAAGAACACTTCTGAATAACACTCATTTTCTGAGTATGAAATGATATTTATTATTTTTATTTTGTTTGCCTAACATGTAGTTATATTTACTCATTCTGTAGAATTTTTTGAAATATTTATTTGCATTTTGAACTTTTTGTATTAATTTTGGTTTATGAAATAAATTCATACATAATATAATACATCCATTTTGGTCTTTCATCCAAGACATAAGTTCTATCTATGACATATCCACTTTTTGGATATTATTTCACTGTATTTACTTTGTGAGGGAAGGATTGAGCTCAAACCTATCAGTGCTTAAGAACTACTCCTATCCCTGCGCACCTATCAGTGCTGGAAAAACAAGTAGTGATGAATATCAAACCATGGTTGGCCACATTAAGTGAAAATAACCTGTCCTTGTAACATTTCACTGGTCCTACTATGCTGTTACTTCTAAGGGAGAAAAAAAATTCTAAGTTTTAATCTAATTATACTGTCATATAATTGTAAATATTTTAATCAGGAACTTTCCTCCCGTTAATTATGCTTGTTTCCCTTTCATTCATCCGTAATTAAGGGACCGTAACTGTACTTAGTTTGTAACTTCCTTAATATCTTTTAAATACTATGATTCCACTAATTACTAGAAGTCACATATTATACTGTACATATTAAAGATTTAACTATAAATATGAAAAAATAACACCAAAAAACCAAGCAGACATCAGACCAAAGTTAAAGGAAGTCAAAGGGAACATTCCATCAACTTTTCCAATCCTCCTTTATACTGTTACAGCAATTGCCTACTTTTCAATATTCCTCTGAATAAATCCAAACTACTGTTTTTGGTTTGTTTTAGTTTTGGCCACACTCCGTGGTACTCAGGACACTCTGCTTTTTTTTTTTTTTTGGGTCACACCCAGCAATGCTCAGGGTTACTCCTGGCTCTGTACTCAGGAATTACTCCTGGCAGTGCTCCGGGACCATATGGGATGCCAAGGATCAAACCCTGATTGGCCGCATGCAAGGCAAATGTTCTACCTGCTGTGTTATGCTCCAGCCCCTAATCAGTTCACTCTGGCTGTGGCTTAGGATTCACTCTGTGCTATGCTCAGGCGACCATACTAGATGCTAGGAACTGAAGCTGGCTCAGCTGCATACAGGCAAGTCCCCTACCCATTGTCCTATTACTCTGGCACCCAAACCCAAATTTTTGAATAATCTTCATCAGTTAGTTACATTTTTCACTGAATCTTCTAACTTATATTTTATAAAATGGCCCCACAGAATGTGTCAAAGAGAATATTTAATATTTTACTAAAATACCTTATCAGGCACATTAGGAAATTGATGCTGATGGCACTTTAATCCAGAGAGCTGGAACGGTGCTAATGATCCAGCACTCGTGACCAATTTGGAAAGTCTAAAATAGTTTTTAAAGGTCTTTTTTGAAACAAAATATGTTTTCAGAATTTTTCATAAATGAAAAATTTTAAAGCACCATCTTTCCTTGTATTTTTCTCATGTAGATTGTATAAAAATAAAAAGTATAATATCAAGTCTTTAAACAAATGACTTGTGAGAAAGTTAATTTGTATTAAGTGATCACACCTGAACTAATTTTTAAAAAAATATGAGTCCACATAATAAATTTTGATGAGCTCTGTTGAATTATACTATCACAGAAAGTCCCTGTGTCCTAATAAAATGACTGCATTCTAAAATTATACACCAGTGAATAGGGAATTTCATGCTTTGAAGTAAAAAAAGAAAAAATATACATATAGTGTTTTGCAGTTTTCATTTGTCATCAATTATACTTGCATAAATCTCCTGGCAACTCATAATCCAATGCATCCGGTCAGCACTTGTCAGGTGACCAAAGTGATCCCATGGTGCAAATTAGAGTTTTTGGAAGCTGGTCTCCTTTTTCGCCTATTGGGGGCATCATTTAGCACATTGCAGTGGCAGTTTATTAAATAGTACCCCAGTGGCCTGATAGGAAGAATATTTCTACAAATTTCATGTACTGTTCCTGGGACTAGAGAATTTATAGGCTAAGAGTTTGCTCATTCTAGTTACTTAAACTGAATAAATCAAATTATTATAAAATATCAAAGTAATTACTGTCTAAAATTCTAATCAATTATACAAACCTTTTGCATGTTAATTACTTTACGTCCCTTTAAATTATGTATTGTATTGTTGATTAGTATGGTAACTCAGTATAGAATAGCTAATCAGGCATTTAAAGATGATTCAGCAGATGGAGAAACAAAATATCAGCTGATCTCACTCATGCAGGGATAGAGACACACAAAGCTATTGAACTAACAAAAGCATAAGCCATAAAACTTCTGCTTAAAATGTGAAATTACCAGGATATAAGGGTAGAAGGGAGAAAAGAATGGATGAAGAGGTCTAATAAATGTTAGAAAAGCAATGTTGTTGTTCAGGAAGGAACTGCGGTGTGGTAATATATAGACATGAATGATGTTACATGATTAGTTTATGTCAACTGATGTAATCTCTCTAAAAAATGACATTACCTAGGAACTCATGAAGCATTTGTATGCTTATGGGATCATGAAACATTGCCTTAATTGGAAACTGTTAAATCAATTCTCAACTTAGTTTAAGACATGGCACATGTAGTGCTCACTTAGATATATTCTAGTAAGAGGCTAGAAAGAGAGAGTTCATATAAGGTTTAAAGTGTGGGGGGGCCGGCGCATAGCCCAGCGGGTAGGGCATTTGCCTTGCACCGGCGCGGCCCCATGGTGGTCCCGATTCGATCCTCGGCATCCCATATGGTCCCCGAGCACCGCCAGGAGTGACTTCTGAGTGCAGAGCCAGGAGAAACCCCTGAGCATTGCTGGGTGTGGCCCAAAATGCAAAAAAAAGTGTTTACCTTGCATGCAGATGATTTTGTTCAATTCTAAACACCTCAGATGGGGGGCCAGAATGATAGCATCATGGGTAGGACGTATGCTTTGCATGTGGCTGACTGGGTTCAATCTCCGGTATCCCATATGGTCCACCAAGCACCGCCAGCAGTAATTCCTGAGTGAAAAGCCAGGAGTAACCCCTGAGTGTTGCTGGGTGACCCCCAAAAAAAAAAACCAAAAACCTAAACATCTCAGATGGTCCTAAAGCACTACCCACACAAATAATTCCCTGAGCACAGAGTCAGTAGCAAACTCTGAGCACTTGTCAGACATAGCCCAAAAGTCTAACATCTCTACATGTTTTAAAGAAATTATAAAAAGTCATAAAACATGTTCTTAGCACATAATACTTCAATGTCTCGGCAGTGTTCAGTATCTAATATTTAGATAAAAATAAAGTATGTTAAATTGTAATACATAGTTTCATTATCCAAAACCTGAGCTGCGCAGGAGGGAAGAGAGTGGCATGGAATGCCTTCAAAGGCATTGAAGAAATT